>JARJEB010033510.1:0-19369 GCA_030264535.1 Liometoxenus newtonarum | reverse complement strand
CGACTCAAATTGATTATTAAGATGCAAATTTTGATAAAAGTAAATATGTAAATATGTACGTTTTGCCACCCAAACCGAACTGGGTTACAAAATAATATTTTCGGTCAATTCTCATTTCGATCATTGTAATTTGGGGAATTTTCTTTTCGGGCAATTATCCTTTCGGGGAATTCTTGTTTCGGTCAATTGCTTTCGGGTAACTGTTCTCGAGCAATTCTCCTAAATCTCATGAAATGATATATTGCAATTAAAAATATTCTTCCTTTGCTTTTCTCGATATTCAAACACAGTTATTGTAACACAAACATCCGTTGGACATTTTTAATCCTATTATTTTAAGCATCTAACTGATTCTTTGGATCTGTTCAGAATTATTAATGTGCACTTAGTTAGTAAACTTGGGTATATACTTCGCATTGTAATATTTACCTACAATTCTTACTTAAAGTCGTACGAGCGAATTAATTTTCCAGAAAGACAATGAAAGACCATTCAGAGAGCGCCTCGAGAGGAATTATTCCTGAATATATACGTACCTCACATATATTTGTGCAAATAGAATGATTCTAATGTATACTAAGTGTTTGAAAAAATCTATTCTTAATTTCGGAATGATTAAAAGGTATAATTTTGTTAAAATTGACAGTGGAGATTAACAAAAAGTTTTCACATTATCTAAACACTGGCCAACCCACTCAATAGTAATACATGGTGCGGCCCAACGTGGGGCGCCACACAATTTTGTTATAATTGTTAGTACGTGGAGGTTAATAAAAAAACTTTCAGATTATCTTACACTGGTTAACCCACTCGATAGTAATACACGCTTACAAATTTGCGCCCAATGTGATGCGCCACACAATTTTGTTATCCTTGACAGTACGTGGAGATTAATAAAAAGTTTTCACATAATACTACACTGGCTAACCCACTCAATAGTAATAGATTATTACAAATTTGCGCCCAACGTGGGCCGCCACAACATTTTGCTATAATTCTTAGTACGTGGAGATTAATAAAAAGCTTTCAGGTTATCTTACACTGGTTAACCCACTCAATAGTAATACACTATTACAAATTTGCGCCCAACGTGGGACGCCACACAATTTTGGTATACTTGACAGTACATGGAGATTAATAAAAAGTTTTCACATAATAAAATACACGATTACATTTTTTATTAATATTACAATGAAGAAAATAAAATGATTTAGTTAGAAATTTTAAAATAAAAAGAAATAGGTAGATACAAATATATTATCGCTTTTTCTCTTTTCTATTTTATTATCTATCGCATTCTTCTCAGTTTGCTGATAAGCACATATAATAAAAATTGAAAACTTGTTTGTTATACTTACCCCTTTAGATGCAAAATATAGCAATACCCATTTCATTCAAAAGGTAATGATCACAATTTCCTCCAAATGCAGTCGTAATATGAAAGCAAAATAGAAAAATATAGAGAAATAGAATCATCGTATGCGGATGTTCCCTAACCTAAAACCTGTGTTAAAAAGCTAAGCTATACAATCTAATGCAGGGCATAAATACAGCAAAGTTGAAAATATCGCAACAAAACAGAAAACTGCTTGTTGATACTGAAAGTGGAAATAAAATCACAAAGAAAAGAGGGAAAGATGCAACAGAAAAACTAAAGGATAATACAACTTCCGTTTATGTATGTTCAGTATTATAGCTTTTCTCCATGACCTACTATATGTCTCTTTCATTTATACAAAGTGTTCCAATAAATTCTAACAAGTAACATATTAAATTTTGGTGCGTTTTAATTTCATTTAAATACTATTAGAAAATCATTTTTTTTGCCTACGAAATTGATAGCTGAAATTAAGCAAAATTAAAATTATTTTTTTTAGGAAAATGGCTTACGCGACAGCACCTAGTTCACTTAGTTGGGCACAAAGATGTATCTCCTGATGTTACTAGACGATAGAAATCCGTGAAAGGAAACTCAAGGTCGGATGGTATTCGAACCCATAGTCGTACCTGAGCACTCTACTCACTCGACCACCGCGGTCCCCAAATTTAAAGGTCACTACTTACCTAATTGAAACACGGTCTAATTTTTATTTTTGACAACTTAATTTCACCTTTCGATTTCGTAAGTAAAAAAACTTGAGTGGGTTAGCCAGTGCAGGATTATGTGAAAACTTTTAATTGATTTCCACGTACTGTCAAGTATAACAAAATTGTGAGGCGCCCCACGTTGGGCGCAAATTTGTAATCATGTATTACTATTGAGTGGGTTAGCTAGTGTAGTATTATGTGAAAACTTTTGTGGCGCCCCACGTTGGGCGACAATTTCTAATCATGTATTACTATTGAGTGGGTTAGCCAGTGTTGAGATAATGTGAAAACTTTTTATTAATCTCCACTGTCAATTATTAGTATTATTACAAAATTATATTAACACCGGCACAGTTTACTCGGCTACATGTTTTTAACATATCATGTATATCATCTCAACAGATGTCACTCAAGGTTGTAGATACCAAAAAGGAATTAAAAAATATATTTTAACATTTGTTAGGTATATAAAATATAAATAAAATTATTTAAGAGAAAATAATTTAGATTAAATATGTAATTCCTACTATTTCATGTTTGTTTTTGTTGGTTTGTCAAAAATAAAGGTTGTTTTATCAAAAGCAATTCAAGTTTTTGATGTAAAATTTACAGTTTATTTATATACCAACAACAGGGGCGTAGCTAGGTGCAAAATGACAGGGCACCAGCCCAAGTTTTTTTTTCCTAAATCGTTGGGGCCGCACATAATTGCCCTATGATAGCTACGCTACTGACCTGACCATACCATCAAATACATAGCGTATTCAATCATTTGAAAAAAATTTATTGCATAGCAGAAATTTTTTTCCGGCTAAATTACAAATTTATCTATTTTTTTTTTGCCTGCTATATTTTTGTCGAACTAAATGTTACATTTGTCATATTTTGAACACTACGTACTCAATCTGTATATCTGAACAAATTGTATAATGCGACACAATCCGATCAGGCATATCCGCAGTCATTATTATTTAAATATATTGCGTAAACGATAAAAATCAAATACCGAGTTCTACGCGTTTTCTATCGGAAAGATCTTCGTTTCGATACAATGTCAATAAATGTATATTTTCCCAGAATGACGTTCGATAACCTACGTTATTATAGTGCATGGTTTAAGAAACCGAAAATTACATATGCGCCGACTCCATGGATGCACCGGAGGTTTAGAGAGTAACGCGCGTCAACTGCGAGTCGCGCTTTATATAATTTCCAAACTAAATTTCCTCTTTTGACGGAATTTAGCTGGATTCGCAGGCGGGTATTCATGAAGATTTTAAAAATCCGGCGCCTATGGAAAATTATATATTATATTATAAATTATTATTTGAATTTGACTCTTTTGGGAACATCCTATAAATGTACAGTTCAAATGGTTGCGTTCAACTTTTTCCTTTACCAATTTCTATATCAATATCTAGCACGATGCGAAACAACAAAGGAAAACAAAATGCTCAGTAAGAGAGAATCGAGAAAAACAGAAATTGAACTGAAAATACAAAAAATAAATAACCAGAGCAGACGCACACAGAACTAGTGAACAGTGAACGGAAATACAAACAACCCCCTACAGACGTATGGACTATTCTATATAGCGTTTAACTTAGATAGTGTAAATAAAGGAAATAAATCTTGAAAAACTTAATTTCCAATACCGATAACAATAAATTCGAGAAAAGACTTTGAAATCGACGTGCGCCTTAGATTCCAGACTTTTTGTATATATGTATATCAATATTTCGTACTTTTTGTCTCTATATCGTCATATGTAAACTATAAAATAATATTATATTACGTAATACGAGTGGAAATTTTACAAAAAGCCTTCTAGCGGCGAGTTTCGTAATTTCCGAGTGCTACGACCACACAATATAACAATTTTACAGACTTAAAGAAAGCAAATCAGCTGAAATAATAACCCATCGAACAAGTTAGCTCATCTGGTTGCATGCATCCAGATGCACGCGGTTGTCAACTTCCTGGCCAACTTTAGTCCGTGCGATTTACTTTCGCAGTTTTATTTCGTCACAGAATATAATAATGTTTAAAATGTCTAATGTTGCTAACTTCGGCATGTGCGTTTTACTAAAGACTCGTTTTCAGCGCTTGCTGTTTTCAGCGTCTGCCGTTTATGCGCATTTGTTAATTTTCGGTAGTAATCATAGAAAAATAAAAATTTTCTTGGTTTGTAATAATAAATATCCAAAATTATAAATGGTTCTTGTTTATACTTTTTTATGTCCTTCAATAATACTAATACAATTCTGTCCCTTCCAGACTATTTACATATATATTTCTATCTTTGACGTAGTGCTGATGAAGGTTTTGCTTATGTATTATGTTTGTGGGCTCCTGGTTAACATTATTAAAGTGTAAGTGTCTTCGGACTATAAAACTTTTACATTCCAACGATTTCCATTTAATGCTTGGTGGACTGGTTCACAAGTGCACAGAGTGGCTCGGCAACGCTAACGGTTTTGCACAGTTTTCCATTCAACTCTTCCGATTCCGATTCAATTCGGTCAGAAAATAGCACGAAATTGCGAATTTACATTAGTCGTACCTTTGCATTAATAGATCCGAATGCGACGCAGCGTTGTTTATTTTACATCGGCTTCATTTAATTTCTAATTAAATGTGAATTTGCATGATTGCGGATTTGAATTCGTTGAATTTACTTTTCCTTTTTTTTTATATAGATTTGAACGAAGAGGGAAATTAAGTTAATCCCACAAATAAACCCGCAAATCATGCGATGATCACATTAAAATCAAATTTGATTATTTTATTTTTGTTTTTTAATTAAATGTCAATGCTCATGACTGGACATGCTTACAAAATCAAGCGAAAAATGTAATAATTTTTGGGCTTGATTGTAGGTAAATACCGAGCAAACCGCATGGTGGAATTACAAAATTAATATTTGTTATAAATAAAAATATTATGACTCGCTTCGTGGGTATTAGAAGTTATTGAAGCTTGTAAGTAAATATTTACGCAATTTTCCGGTAAAAAATTTTATTACATCGTAATTTCCCTTATGGCCGATTTCCTGTAAACATAAGGCGCATTATTTGGTCCCAATTGAGACGGCAATGTATTCTATCAACAGAACATAAATTATGCTTGGCGAACAATTGCTTTTTATTTTGCTCTTCTTCTTCTTCTCCTTCCTCATTTACCATTGTACTATTTCCGGCATTAGTGTTGTCCAATAATCCACCATTTTGCTGTATTCTGTTCAGTTCATACCTGAAACCCATAAATGAATATTTTCTGAAATTTCCTGGCCCCCAAGTTCACCAGACCTAAACCCGATTGAGAATTTATGGGGAATTGTAAAAAAAAAATATCAATAATATTGTGGTGGAGTCGTGTGCAAACATTGACAGTCGCACTACATACAATTGTGCAAATTTGATGCAACATTTGGTAATTAATAACAACGGCAAACCAATACGTTACTAACTGTTTTTACTGTCTGACATATTATGATTATATTTTGATTAAAAATTACGTTTTCTACCGGTTGAAATTTATTTTCGTAGCCCTTTCATGTTTCCAAGTTGAAATTACAGTATTAAGTAAATGGAAACGGTCTGAGGGGAAGGACAAGCCTAATGCGCGCAGTAGTACATTTTATACATAAACATGCATAGTAAATGTAAAGCAGAGTTAAGTAATAGAAGGTGGACGATTTTACTGTTTTCTTATTGGAATAAAAATTAAGATTTATTAACCTATAAAAAGGTAAGAGTAAAGCAAAGATGTATTTCTGAAATAGAAATAGTGAAATGCATATTTATATAATGAAAAACGTAAGTTCTTAGAATTTGAATAACATTCAATAAGTTGGTGTTGGGCACATTTAAAGTTTCGTAGTCTTTTATTAAAATAAAAGAAATTCAAAAGTGCTCTGTATGTGAACAGTACGTTTCAAAAAGTTCTTCAAACGAAAAGCTTTACATTGAGAAAACAAAAGTTTCAGAATAATCTCAAGATTCAGTACAAAATGTGGATATGCTCATAATTTTAGTTTTATTTGTAAATTTAGATGATATAAATTCATCAAATACATCTAAATTGGAATTTCGATTGTTATTATTTCAGAGTTTTGTTCCAACATATGGTAAAACCGATACCCGAACCATCAAACGCATACTTACTGAAGTTTAATCGCTTCGTATAAGAAAAAATTCTTGTTCAAATCAGTTCTTGGACTAGGACTAGAGCATATTTGTTTGCATATCTGTTTGCTAACCTATACAACTTACAATTACGCATTATAACATTTAACATTATAACATTTAACGACTTATTTTGATTCATTTTCCGGTGACGATTAAGATAATCAATTATACAGCAATTTTAAAACAAAATTTTCATATTCTCTATGTCCAATATAAAAACAAATGTGCGCACCAATTTCGCCCTATCATTTCGGAACTGTGTGTTGGAACAAAGCTAAAATGCATTTTCTAATTATTCATCCCGAATATTGTTTTCGGCTTTGAAATGCATGTTTTACCTTACTCCATACGTATACATCCACATATTGTTCGCTTATAGTCTCATTTTCCATTTTGGATTAGATAGTGGGTACCACAAAGTAGAAGTACGAAGAAGCCGAAGGGGCCCGCTTCTTCCCTGCCGTTCTACTAAATTGAAACCACCAGCATTCAGCAAAGAAAGGAATATTTGATTCGATAGACTCGTCTCGTCTTGCTTTCACAGTTTCACACAATTCAACCACACATTCTCTCAAAACACCGTACTCATAGCATAGTCATAACAGAGTTCTATTGCAACTTGAATAAACTAATATCAGGACCGGACTGGCAAAATATATAAATATTTATATGTCAAATCATAAAAAATATTTGTTAGTATATAATCAAAAATCTCCACGGATAAACTCCGGGTTTATTTATTTATTCGTTGAATAACGCCCGGGCTCAAAGTTGAAAAGTTGATATCGAGAACTTTGAGACAATGGAACTCATGACAAATAGGGATATTTTTATTTACCAAAAATATTTTTTTTAATCTCCCTATGAATATACGGTTTTATTTATTCGTTAAATTGTCACTTGAATGGCGCTTGGGGTCAAAATTAATGTCTCGTCATGTCGAAAAATAGCACGTGTGCATGACATTTATTATCCTTATTTTCAGTGTAGAATAGAGAATTATCCAGATCAGAATTATTCAGAGGCGGATTTATGGGCTGCAGCCTAGGGCCCCGTTCAATCAAAGGCCCCTTCACTTGTGCCCTCTAAACTTATACAGTCGTACGTTTCCTCTCGATTACTTATTAATGTTTATTTCAAGACGCGATAAAGCAAATAAGGCCCATCCGCTGTCACGTTCTTGAAACTCTTCACTTTTTCATTTAATTGTTCTGTATGACTGTTCACCGTCACCGTCGGCGTGTTCACTCATAATTTTGACTTTGGTGCAGAAAAAATTGCAAAAAATTGAGTTTAACGCCGATCTTCAGCTCCTACAGAGTGCGAAACACTTGATTGCCACATTTCATCATCCAAGTTTCCAGACTTTGGTCAATTGGGTAGGCCCACAAATAGTGTTAGCCCAGGGCTCCTAAAGCTAACGGTCCGCCCCTGGCATTATTCGTTTCTGAACCTGAAGCTGTTTAATACAGATCTGTTGGGTTGTTGTTAACTTGGCTGGCCCTCTTGTTGATGTTGGTTGATTCGAGGAATTGAGAGTGTTTGTGGTATAAATTTCAGTAAGGTTTGTTCGACTAGGAAAGCTCATTGAGTTAGTTCAAACTCCATCACAACAAACTTTTACGGCTTTATTTTACACCCGAAATTGTTGGCAGTTGGTGTTAACACGCTCAAGGAAATTCCGAATACCGAGTGAATGTTGCAGACATCAGAAGATGGAACCGTTAACATAGAATTAGACTGTATAGTAGAAATTGTGCTATATATTCATGATTTTTACAAGAAATTCACAATTTAACCACTTTTTCTGACGATATCATAAAGGCGGATTTCCAGCAAACCGACAAAACTGAAATTGAGTTAAGTTTGTAAATGAAAGTACCAAACAATACAAATTCAACAAATTGTTTTGTGTTCATTTTTTTTACTTTAAAGTTTCGGCAGAAATTAAAAATTTCCAAAAGGTTACATTTTTTTACTATTTTCACAAATTCAGTTTCTGATTTCTTGCTTTGACGGAAATCCCCCTTAAAACTACACCGAAATACTACAACTAAAAATTTTATTCAAAACTTCAATCATGAAAATACCTCTGAAAAAATTAAAAATTATTAAAAAATTTTTGAATCTTCTCGTGGATATGAAAATTCGGTCCCTAGTGATATTTGTAGTGTGACAATACTCTCGAAATGTTATAAAAGGAATTTCTTTCTGAAAGCTTCGATTCTATTTACTTATTTGAAACAATTTTATTTACTTTTTTCCATCATTTCCCAATATCTGTTACTTTTATTCTAACAAGAAAACCCTGAAAACCTTTTTACAAGATTCAATTTTATCCATAAACGTGTGATTTGAATGTGATGTTGTTTTTTATTGGGTGTATTATGGATTTAACGCTTTTACGCAAATGAAATTTCTGTTTATTTTGAAAGTAAAAAGTAAAACAATATACTCAACATTTTTCTAATAAACATATAAATTCAACAGCAATTTTAACTTTTGTTGAGTTGATAGCATTGGCGGGTTCTGGGACCTCCGCCCCCTCTTCTCTCCGCCCCGCCGACCACGCCATTTAACATTAAATATAGCATTGTTTTAACATACAATGTTTTTAACATCACTGTTTTAAACATTCTGCATTAATGCTGTTATGAACATAGTATGTTAAAAACAACGCTGTTAAAAACATTGTATGTTTATTTAATGTTAATTGGCCGAGTGAAGAGGAGGGCGGAGGTCGCAGAACCCGCTAATTCTATCTACTTTGTTGTTTATATAACGGTTTCAATGACTTTAGTTAGTTAGATTATTTTTGTTTTGAGAACACCTATTATTCTACAAAAACAAGGTAAATAAATTATCATTATAAAGACAGAATAGTTTTGATAACAATATGTAACCTCCCTCCCCTCTCTCTCTCTCACTCACTCTCTCTCGCTCTCTCTCACTCTTTCTCAACCTCAACAGATTTTAGTTACCTTGTGCTAGTGATTATCTTAATTACGCATCGAACAATTCTATCTGCCATTATTACTTCTATGGCACCCTTAGTTTACCTCAATTCCTAGTCGTACCGTACCTTGCCACTTGTATGTACCACTTTGGGTTTCTAACCTAATCAGTGTTCTACCATTCTACTATACCTCAATCTGTATAAGACCAACTACCAAGTGTTTTTTGCAAACGCAGCTTACACACAAGGCGATTCCTAGTATTCCTTCAAATAAAATTCAGTTTTCTTTCTTGTTATTGCTTTATTAAATTGCGTCAACAATGATATAGTTTGAGATAGAGCTGGCAGCGCACTATAGGCCACCAGGCGAGCGTTCTCCTTCGTGTCCGTTCGCGATTCCGGAGTCATCTCTAGCGCCTCGTGTCTACCAGTGCGGCCTTATGCACGGTGCACATTATACCAGTACGGACGTAGGCCGTTGTTCGGCATGGACCGAGACTGTTACAGTATGTGTGGAATTATCGGATACATTCGGTAAACGAGCAATCCTTGGGAGAATTTCTCATTCTCTCGTTGTAGTTGCATATCTCATCTCGGCTCGGTGGCTTATCGGCTCTTATACCATAGTCCATACCATATACATCTTTGGTTTCGCCCGTAGTGGTAAGGATGTGGATGTTATCTATCTAAGGACGGCTTCTCTCCTTATAAGAACCTTGTATGATTTAGTTTTGGAATACATTGCGTGATTGCATAAACCATAAAGTAAAAGCTTAGGAAACCTGTATGTATAGGTGCAGAGAGAGAGAGAGAGAGAGAGAGAGAGAGCGTATTAAGAGAGTTGATATTCAATTTTATTTGAAAATCTTTCATTGCATCAATAATAATTTCTTTTATCCGCGACGACCAAGTTAAAGAACCATTATTAGGTGTGTATAAAGGCGCATATAACCCACATGAATACCACTCGCGAATAATGGAGCTTGACACACGTAAATAATTGGTCATTATTCCTCTAGAGATTTACTTTACGTCAAGCACAGCTCTTCCCTGCATTCAATAATGATATGTGACACACGGACTGCATCTAAAACGTCATCTAGGATTATGTGTTGAATTCCATGTTTGAATTTTTAAGTTTGAAAGCCAAATTAAAATTTGTCGTCGCAGATAAAGTATAGTATTCAATTCGCTCATATGCGCTATTATATGCTCGGGTGATTACTCCGCTCGACTAACGTCTCGCTACGTAAACTTCGCCCTCGCGTATAATAGCCTGCATATGCGCTCATTGAATAATATACTATTAAATGGAGGGGAGCCATAGGCGGCAAGTTCAATTCTTTGACACCTGGCAAAGACACACAATATTGGTCCCTATAAGTTACAAAACGTAATCCTACAAACAAGTTTGGCTACATGACTATACTCTTCTGGACAAATTCAACAGAGATATATTAAGCACGCAGTGATGAGTAATTTACTTGTTTGTACAATTCATCCTGGAGAGTCCTGGAAATGGTTGTTCCCATAGTAAGTCATAGCATACGATGATAAACGGATTTATACGCATCTATATTATATACCTTTGTGTATGCAGGTGAATGGAGATTTCATTATCAGTGCTTGCACGCCGCAGTCTGGCATCTGACATGACAGGGATCACAGGGATGACAAGGATCACAATCACGACATGACCAGACCACCTCCAATCATATTTGCACATCAGCATCACATCATCCAATTATTCAACCGTCAACGTATAAATAAAAAGGTTTCGACGCATCAATGAGAAATATTAATTATGTTTACTTTCGATTATACCTTCATTAATGGCAGATGAGATAATATTCGACGAGGATTAAAATTTCTTTTGTATAATAATTTTTCAATTTTTATCGTGTAAAATACAAAGAAAGGGACTATTTAACTTTATTGTATTTATAGAATTTCAAAATTTGATAACGCGGAGTGTGATTTCTGCTTTCTTCATTGTTCAAATCGCCGACTGAAGAGAGCGAGTCTCATGTTGTTCGGTTACCAAGACAACTCGGTTCGAATACTCGCTCTCCCTCAAACATACTACTTATTGACTCTCTTCTACTTGTCGCTGATATAATGTATCTTCATGGCAGCCAACACATACAAAAATGCACAGGGTGGCAGGATTTACAGGGTACAATATAATAATGTCTAGATGGTCGCTTTCTGGAATGTTACAAGATAGATAATATTACAGGGCGAATTCTTTTCTTGCAATTTATATTATTTCCGTAAAAAAAAGTGTTATTATTTGCATCTTAATACGACAGTAATTTATAGGTTAAATTAATTGTCTATGGAATATAATTTTATTTGGTAAGCTGAACGTGATTTTGCTGCAAGTAAGTACTTGCTGAGTTATTTTGAATTGCTATTTTGCATGTAGGTACCTATGCAATAACTTGATTACAAATTACCTCAACGTGCATCTTATAAAACGAGCTAATTACACGTAATTGAGTGAACAAGCAAGCACAAGCGTACGTGAATACAAAAGCTTCTATTATTGTGCCATCTTACATCTTAGGTATTATTCCAAAGCCATCGATTCCATATGCTTTCCACTTCCTTAACTTAACTCGAAAGCATTCATTACAATACCCTATATAATTTATCATCTTTACCACTTTAAGTTCATTGTCATATGGTCATATCCTGTTCAATAAGCTTTCTTCATTATTGCTTCACAAACGTTATTAGATTATAAAGTTTCGCGTAAACATTTTGATAATCTAATGTAAATTCAAGTTACAATCGAAGTCTGTAGGTAATATTTGAAATAAGAATCGATTAGAGTTGCTTATCCTACAGTATAATATTTATTTATTTTTTTTAATTTTTTTTTATTTATTTTTTTTAGAAATTAATTATTACAGGAAAAATAAATTCCCAGTCAGACAGAGAATGTTTCCTATAATAATTTTATTAATTTCTAAAAAAAAAAAATAAAAAATAATATACTGTAGGATAAGCAACTCTAATCGATTCTTATTTCATTTTGATAATCATTTAAAATCGCGAAATGATATAAGAAGCTATAACGAGTCAGTTATTTTGAATCATTTTTGGGAAATAAACCTTAAAATTATATTGCGAAACACTCTAATAGTTTACTTGTAGAACCGTTAGTCGTGAATTGTTGGCCAGCTCATTCCGTTTTTCTTATTTCCTAAAAATAGACATGAAATAGATGAATATTCCCACTTAAAATGTCAAGGTTACATTAAAGAAGTTAAAAAGCAAGGCGGCGAGGAAATGCTTCACCAAGCAAGTGCGGCGGGATTCAGTATATCCGCAAGTCAAAATGTGAAATTATGAGGATATTTCGCTGGCTCCATATATACTCGTATAACTGTTATATTTTATGTTGCAAAACTGCTCTTAGTATAGTATAATCAGTGTGTGCAGTTCGCAGTTCCGATGGTGCGTTTTGATGGCATGGGGATTGCTGAAGCCGAAAGACGGTGGGTGAGTGCAAATGGAGAAGGAAAGGATGTTAGGCGCCAGTATCCGCAAATAAATTAACGCGCTCCCAGAATCGCAATTTGGATGCTGGCCAGCGCCACAGTTACACACACACACACACACACACACACACACACACACACACACACACACACACACACACACACACACACACACACAGCCACATTACATAGATGTCAGTTTTCTCCACAGTTTTCCTCCGATTGAACATTGAACCAGTTTCAAGTTAATGTATTACACTAGATATTGGAGTACAGTAGCCTTTTTAATAAGAATTGTAGTAGGATCTGTAGTAAGTAGTAGCAAGGACTGCACTGTTCATGTTTCAATGGCCTGACTCCTGCGCGTTTCTGTTATGGAAGTTTCTGGCTTCATGACTCTTATGCACATTCATGGCCAACTGAGTGCCGCTATTACCCAAGCGTGCAAGCGTTATGACCGAAAGTTTGCTACAGTTTTGCTTTTGGACCTCTTTTTTCTGACTTTCGAATAATTTGTTAAAAGTGATCAATCTAAAAGTAAGAATAAGCCCTACCGTTTACATACACCGTGCTCATTCATGCACAACCGCTTCAAGTAATTATTCCGTTTTTCATTTAATTACAATCCACATTGCGTTAGGTTGGTATGTCGACAATTCATATGGTCAAAAGTTAAACTGTTAAAATAGTAGAAGCAAAGTGCAAATGTGTTCGGATTTCCACACATTGTTGGACGGCATTGCAGCGACAAGACCGCACATTTTGAACTTTCGAATTTTCGGACATTGCATCCTGCTGCTGGCGGTTTTATCTTCAGTACCTATAGTACAGACACATTGCAGTTGGAATTTCGTACTACATGCTCAGTTTGTGCTGAAATTGCAGAATGCAGCTGCAGCTGAAACAGAGCACATTTTAGATAGGAATGTTTAGGTCTAGGTATTGAGCCTACTTTTCCTGGCCGTAGAGGTAGGAAAAGTGTAAAAATTGAAAACATCAGTACCGAATTTAAGTACTTACCTAAAAATTGATTGAACACCAAAATAAGAAAACAATTTTCATATCGCCATATTCTTAACTTAATAAAAGTCGAACTCGACATAATATTATATTTTTGTTAAAGGTCAACCTCTTCCTCTGGCACTCTGCAACTTGCTACTATAGAGTCCTGGAGTCGTCAATTTTACGAACTGTAAAATCTATAATGCCGATTGAAATACTAGAATGATCTTTATCCGTTTCAGCCATTTATCCATTTGATAGCTGATTTTATTATTTCAGAGTACTTGAAAAATTGTGGAACAGTAAAATAGTGCACTTTTTATTAAACTTGCAGACTGGATTATGCATCTGTTCACACGTTTTCAAAACAAAAACAATTTTTGGATTTATAGTTTTATCTTTGCAACTTTACGTCTTCTTAAATCTTTTCCTAATCCTTTATCTCGCATTACACTGTCCTTTTTCTGATTCATTTTTTATATCTCTTCTGGCAGCACGTGTAAAAACACACCATAAAGGAGCCGAAAGAAGAATCAATTGAAGGAGGTTGTTTTATGATGGCAATTGTATGAGATACACTACCTTTTTGTAGAAATCAGTATCATTTTCCGATCAAAAATACTTTTACGATCGACAAGTTTTCCGAAATCGTAATGTTTATGTTTGGAAAGTTGTGCGATGCGAATCCGTAGTGGTTTATTGACCCCGTATTTAGCTTATTTGAATTTCTCGTCAATTTCGTATCTAACACCCTGTATAAATCGTGCTTCACAAATCGCAAGCAAATTATATATGAAACACCCTGTATATTACATTGTTAAAACATCCTATTCATCACAAATTTCGTAATATTCCTCATAACACAACGTTTTATTTGTAAATTTTGAGTCTCTAGAGAGTTAGAGCGTCGCCCTAGTAACATGCTTGCTGGCCGTTGAATGTTTTGTAATTGTTAGTAATTTATTAATTATCATTCTACGAAAAAATGTTAAAGGACTTGAAATGTTAAGGAACAAGAATATATTTTCCGTTTTTGTCCAGAATTAATATTTAGCCAGTAATATGGCAATTAATATATATTTAATATTCCTTTTTTATCGACCGATTTGTTTACTTTTATTCCAGGGTTCGAATTAGAAGGATAGCTGCCCAACTCCCTAATTTCATCCCGATACGTAGCTTGGTTTGAGAGAAATTTTGTTCCCACATAGAAATCGACATCAGAATATCACCAAAAAATAATACTTTGAATATTTTTAGAACATTTATTGCCAATTAAAATTTATTTTATTTACATGCTTAGGAAAATGTTTGGAATTTTGAAATACACTTTTTGTACAAGACATTGTGGTAAAGTTAACAAACGTAGTGGGAAGCTAACAAGAAGGAAAACTAGTGACAATTTGTGAATTCAATTTAAGTTTTTTGCAGCACAAACTATAAAGTTGCACGTTGTTCAGTTTGGGAACCGTGCAGACGTGTTACTTTAACCATATCAAATAAACCACGTCTACAAAAGTTATTTCAAATGAAATTATCGTGTATAAAAATATCAAAACGCGTTTTTAAATTATTTCATATCATTCTCAGTTTTGCACGACATTAGTTGAAAAACTTTAATTTCATAGTATGCCTTAATATCTTTTTCTACATCTAAAATCTCGAAAGAACCCGAAGAATTCCGAACATAGCTCTATGTGTATCGCCCGCCATATTGTTTCACTTGTCAGTAAGTGCTCGTTCATTGCTTCATCGAGAAATCACAATTTGTATTTTGTGTTAAAAATAGTGCAAGGTGTAGAAAAAGCATAGTATTATATTCGCGATTATAGCCATTGCTCACGAAGATGAGGTTTGAGCCCACGAGCCGCTAGGCGAGTTGCGCAATTCATCTGAGTCATAATCGCTCATATAATAATATACTATTAATGACATAGGAAGCTGTCAATTTCTTTTTGAATATTTGACTGTCCAATAATGTGGAGCGTCATGATGATGGCGGAAACTAAATAATAATAAAACGTAATTTTCTCTACAATAATGCAACAATTATCATCAACATAGTAACAATCGATTCGGAGATACTTCTTTTTATACCTATGAACTTCCAACATATTGAAAAATTAAAATAAAATAGATGCTGGCGGTTAAAATAGAAAATTATTTGCAATGTGTTAAATGAACATCATTATATTTATGGATGTGACAAGCCACGGAAAAGTCATTCACTTAATCGTTTAATGATAATGTGTTTTTGCTTCCTATATCCTATATCGATAAAAATTATATTATAGAAAACCTACAGCTACAGTTAAAGAAGAATGAAGAACGAGGGACTAAACATTAACAAAACAGAACCAACAGAACAGAACAAGCAATATCTAATTAATTAGTAGGTAATCGCTTGTTTTTATAGTTGTTAGTGCACTCACGTAATATTATACAGAGCATTTATCTTACCATCGAACATAGCATGTAATGTACACAATGTTAGCAACTAAAATAATAAATGAGTCAAATTCATGGTAGTGGCGATGCACGATCAAAGCCATTAATTTTTATGATCCAGTCGTTACTGTCAGTTGTCAATTTTGTTCCTTGTCATATTTGAATTGATTTTGTTATTTCTCCAGTGTTACTCACGTAACTCGAATCTTGATTCAACACGATTTCTAATAATCATCAAAATAGCTTTCACGCACTGATGCATTGACTTGTCATCGTGGTGTGGCGTCGTCCGTCCGATATTCCCACTCTCTCCCCGTCTGTCGGTGTTGTCTTAGCAATACAAATCCTCACTGCCATGAGTTTAATTTGTTTATTTTAGCTGCGAACATTGGGCATGCTATATGTCCGACGGTAAAATAAACGCACGGTATACCTACTTATACTTGAAGCATATAAGTATGCAAAATGGAATAACGTAATAAATACCATACAACATTACAATTCAAGATTTAATTGTATTAAAAAAAACTGAGTAACATATTTTTCCATTCATTTTCATTTTTTATTTTATTTTTGTTTTCAGTTTCGGTTTTCCCTTTTCCATATTAATTTTATATGAACTCATTTATTATTTTTGCATAGTGCATATGTTCATGCTCTGTATAATTTTATTTTTCTTATTCTTTTATTAATCATAAGCTCAGTTTTTGCCAAATTATTATGCGTTGGTCTGCGGTCTGTGAAAACTTATGTAGCCACAAGCAAATAAATTTTCAATGATATTTATCAATGTTTTTTTAAGTATACTTTTTTTTTCTTAAAATTCGTTCAGTAATTTCATTTTGATAAGCTAAATTAAGCAAATACGGCTGACCTTGCCATGAATATTAATTACTTTTGTTTCTTTACTTTTTTTTATTAAAATTCGTTCAGTTTGGGAATAAAATAAATCGGTGCGTTAAACTCGCACCGCACAACATTCCGACCATATCCCCTACGAGTTCGTGAAAATCGTCGATTGTAAAAGTAAGAAAGTGGACGGACAGGAATTTAGTGGTATCAAAATGTAATCAATCTTATTTTCCACTTTCCGATTAAAATTACTTTTACGATCGACAATTTCTATACGAAATCGTAGTGTATATGGTCGGATTGTTGTGCGATGCGAGTTTAACGAACCGATTTCTTTTATTCCCAAACTGAACGAATTTTAATAAAAAAAAAAGGAAAGAAACAAAAGTAATATTCATGACAAGGTCAGCCGTAGTTGTGTGGAGCGAATTTATCGCACCGATTTTTTTGGTAAATTGCGACTGGACTTTCTATATTTCGTATTATCATAATATCAATATAAAAACATCATTTCCTTCAAAATTCAAGCCATTTTGTAATAAGCAATTTAAAGCTTGTAAACTAATTAATTTGCAAAATAAATATATTCTACGGATCATTAACAAAACAAAAATGTACATTAACAAGTTTGATGCTGCCAAGACGAAGACGAAACTCATCAATTCCTCATTCTGTTGAAACTTTCAAATTTGTATAGATACCTACCTACGTATAGATTAATGCAGCGTTTCCCAAACTTTTTTGGCCGCGGCCCGGTACGAGGTTTTAAAATTTTTCGCGACCCACCTTATGAAAAAAAACCATTTATTTACAAAAGAAATTATTTTTTATTTTTTAATAAAAATCAAGTTATTTGTGTTTTTACAATTTTTCCTCGCGACCCGGCAAAATTTTTTTACGACCCGGTGCCGGGTCGTGACCCACACATTGGAAAACGCTGAATTAATGAAATACATTGATGAATGCAAAATGTTAACATATTAGCAAGCAAAATTACAAATCATACGAATTTCTATTACTGGATTCGTCTAGCAATCTAGCAAATGTTTATTAATGTTCATAATGATGATGTGCGATGACGTCTCATCTATATTAACGCAGTACCACCTATATATCTATTTGTAAATTGGATTTAAATCAATTAAATGCAAATTGATTTCGAAATTAAAAAGCAGTTTACCATAATAATTAGTACCTATACAGGGTGTTCTGATATTGGCGAACAATTGTCAAGTAACATTGTAGATCGTGTCAAAAGAAAACGAAAATCTTAATACAAAAATGTCCGAAAGGTTCTGGTTTGTCCTCACGAGAACAAAGAATTTTCAGTAGATCTGCGACAATGTTCGTCCAATGTTTTTGAATTTGCCACCTATAACGTATAGCAACATACTTCAAACAAATCTGACACATGATTTAAATTAAGCTACTAAAAATATGCAATAATGCCAATCGTACTTTTTAGAAAAAAAAAAGTAATTTTCTTACAAAAGAGAAACCAGTTTTTTTTCTGGTTTCAAAACTATAAAAAGAAAAAATCGATTTTATGCCGATTTTATGCTGATACAAAACTCAAACTCCTCCTTCCGGACATTATTGTATTAAGATTTTCCTTTTCTTTTGACCCGATCTACAATGTTACCTGGCGATTGTTCGCCAATTTCAGAACACCCTGTATATGTCCAGACCCATTTAAACAGTTAAACAGTGTTAGTGATCCCCAAATGATATCAATTTGAAAATTCATACTTATATAGGTACGCATTTATGAATATTTGTTTATAGGTATGCCTATATTTCTATAGTTATTAGTATGCTGGATGGAGAAATTGAATTCAACAATTCTGCGTAGAATCGTACAAATGGTATGTAAATATGGCTGAAAATTATTATTGCCTTTCATTGTGTGAAGGATTTTCCATTAACAAACCTCCAAATGCACAAGTCAGGGTATACCTACATCTCCATTATTTATATAATAATTAATTAATGAATTACATACATAGAAACTGTCAAATCATGATTAATGGGAGCCTGGGAAGACTGCAAGTTTCAACAAGTCATTGTTGGTTAAACAATTACGAAAAATATTAATTTAGTAATTAAAAAATCATAATAATTATAAAAATTGTAATTATACATAATCATAATAATAAAAAATCAATCAAAACTGAGTAGCTATGCTTTTCAATATTTTTTAAAATTCGCGTTCATAATAAAGCTATTCTAGTACTGAAAGCGGTTTCTTAATGCATCTATCCTTCTATATCTATCATATACAATGCATTTTTTTCATTAAGAAACAGTTCGTAATGGAAAATTGA
>JARJEB010033475.1:0-10947 GCA_030264535.1 Liometoxenus newtonarum | reverse complement strand
TATCCACACGAAGTACCTCATATGTGGGTTTCTTTGAAAGGTCCTAGAGAGCTCTTCCAAAAAATGTAACAATATATGGGGTGTTCCATTTGAAATAACGAAGTTGGTGTCGATTTCCTGTATAACCGGAAGTGCAATCAATCTGAAAATAATTTACATTAAGAGTTCCGGTCGATTAAGGCCTATCCTAATTTTTTCAGAATTTTACCACAATGGAAAGTCCGAAAACTTTTAATGGACTTCTTAAATAAATCACCCTGTATATAAAAAATCAAATATATTTAAAAAATTTAAAAAAGCATATAATTATTGAAATTTATAACTACATGTAAAAAAACAAAGAAAACACTTATAAATTTAAAACCATAAAAAATCATGAAATATAAATATGTACAAATAAAAACTCACGAAATATATATATGTTAAATAAAAAAATATGGAATATAAATATGTACAAAAATTAAATATAAATATGTACAAATAAAAATGACCTACACCGAAAGGTAGAGGGTGTAACGATAAATATATATATATATATACAAATAAAAATAAATAAGTACAAAAAAAAATTTAAAAAAATTCATACAATAAATATAAAATTAAATATACCTAAATAAATATTAACGCTGTAAATTTTATGCCCCCAAGCAAATCATCACAGATAACGCGTTTGTCGTCTTCGGATGACAGATTAACTTTCTTCTGTGTGATGGTAGATACTTTGTGGTTTCCAATTTTAAACATATTTTGCTTGGCGTGAAGAATTGCGTTATTAAACAAACAGTTTTCGTAGTCTTCGAATCGTATCGACTGCTTAATAACGCATTTCTTCACCCCTTCCGCTTTTTTAACAGTCTCCACGTTGGCGGTTGGACTATTACCATCGACACGGTGTGCATACATTTTGCATCTAAGCCCGATAAATTCATTGAGAATGGGTCCACCATATTCGTCTTTAAATTTACCAGGCTCGGCTTTATTAATATGCGGTAAATTAAATTGATATTAGCGGCAAAGGTGGACCTATCAAAATACTCTTCCAAGTGGCCGCTTATGGCCCTGTACACATCATCTGTTTGAATAAATACTGTCAGTATCTATTTCTTCTTTACGTAATTACAAAAGAAATCATACATTACGTATTTTGAAAGATCAAAGATTGCAAAGCCTACATAAATCGGTTTATTATAAAATAACTCAGTTTTGGAAAGTTGAATCGCGGTTAAATTTTCTGAAAATATTGTGTAAGGATGGAAATTGGGTTTCGCGATCAACGAGCGAGCGCCGCTTTAGTTACTCATATCATGCCAATGAGTGGTTAACATCAACCCGTTTTGCAATGTTCTCCATCGTTTTCCCGAAAATTGCGTTATTCATTAATTTTATCGATATAACCCTTCAACCATGTTCTTGTTCAAATTGCAAGACGCGATTGATTTTAGTTACTACAAGCCCGTTCTCTATCGCCTGATGTAGTTTCCGATAATGTACGACGTAGTTTTCTTTATTGTGTAGTGATGCTATAAGTTTCTTTTGTTTGAATTTAGATGTTGGTGGAACAATGCTCTCAGGTAGAAATGGTAAGTCATTGTGTTGATCGTGTATGCACTCCGGATATTCAACGTTAACGTCTAGTATCTCGTATGTAACCGATTCGGCTGTCTGCCTTAATACTCGTGATATCGAAATTTTCAATACCGGAGAACCAAGCAAAATTGCGAATCGACAAATACTGACACATTGCATAACCATAGAGATTATTGGCATCCCAGTAGCATAAATATGTTTCTGGTTTGCTTGTGTCAACTGATTGGGAATATCTATTGTTTGCCTTGGCATGACGCACTGTACATTGACAGCGCGGCGCGAATAATATTTTGCAAAAAGTTTAACATTGTGTAATCTGTTAATAATTCTAATTCCACGCCCGTGAATTTAAGCATCGCGTCAAAAGTGATACCGGGCAAAGTAAAGTAATGAGCAGGGTCTAAACAATAAGCATTATAACAAGTGTCTGTGAAATTTTGTACCTTATCAGCGAGAAGTAAAACGTCGGTCATTAAATATAAACTTGAATAATCTGCTAAGGTGTTACAATTAAATGTTTTCCAAACATTTTGCGCGTGTCTGTATTCATCTTGTGTTATGTTGCTTCCCGTGAGCGCGTTATAAAAGGCCTTTTGTTCGGGTAAACATGTTTCTTTGAGACGTTCTATTGTGTCGAGGTATTCGTAAGGAAAGATACCTTGTTGTGTGACTAACTAACTATCGGGGTAAAATGCACTAGTATGCTGGAAATTAGTTACATTTTTTGCCAATTTATCTAAGCCAGAAGGTAGGAATTTATATGAATCTAAAAACCGGATTTTAATATAAATGTTTCTTCCTTTTTCGGTATAATCTACATGAACGGATTTACTGAATGAAACGTATTTTTCTTTATGTTGCGGAATTACATCGATAGGCCCGTGTCGCGTGCTAACTCTTTAATTAATAAATAAGAATCGTAGCCGGATAAATTATGCATAAAGACAGGGATACATTTTGCAATTGCTTGTCAGATTAATATGTTCCATTACCTTAGGGTTCTCAATTGTAAACCCTACCCGTTCACAAATGTGGCATTTATCTTTCAAAGGTATTTTAAGGCCTCGACACCCCGGGGTTCAATTATCGGAACTATTGGTTTTAAATGATTCTTGTAAATACGGTGTATCTCCTCTTGGAGACGTTCTATGAAAACTTTTGTACAATCCAGCCCCGAATAAGTAACAAATTTATTCAGTGATGAATCGTAATTGCAAATAATGTAATAGGCAAAACTGAAAGGCACGTGCTCATGAGTTTTTTTGCGTAAATGAATATAAATCGTTAGGACTAGCCGACTGTATAGGCTTAAGCAATGATTCAAAATCCGCCACAATTATGAATGGAACTGACAGTTTTTTCTTGTACGATGTGAAATATAAAAGAATACCCTGTACTTGTTCGTTCATCGATGTACGTTTAGTATTATTCGCGGAAGGCATTTGGATGCGTACATTGCCACAGCCATACTTTAAATGGTCCGCCAACTTGAAAGATTCGTTAAAATGCTGAAGGCACTGATCACAAAATATTTACGTTCTTTAGTTGTTGAAATTTGACAACAAACTAACCGCGGCAAATCTTTAATTAAAACAAACTGTATCAAATGCTTAAACTTATCAAACTCATCTTGGTGTTGGTTGTGGTTGATTAGCTGCCCGATACGCTAAGCAAAGCAGGCCTGGTCGGTGTTTTGAATGTTGATGCATGCTCTCTTCCGCTCGATATCCGCTAGCAGTCTCCGGTATGTGGATTGCCCATCAACCAGCGGAGCATATTTGTTGATGTTTAAAACTAAATGCGACACTGCGAAGAGATTCCATCCGCTACCCTGCTCTTCGAACTTTCCGCTTTTCCTGTCGATGGTAGTGAAGAAATCCCCCACACATCCCGTCGAAATCGATGTTTGTTGACAACGCAACAAACTTGGTATTGAACGATTTCAACGCGAAGGCTGAGGAAACCAAACCATTTTCGTCAATTTTCTCTTTAACTTAGTGAGCAAACACTTCGAAATTGGGCTAGATGTTATGGCCAAGTCTGTTCACACACTAACGTGTATATCCACACACGTCGGCCGCACCAACCTCATAAATTTGATGATATCTAAAATCGCATCATCAGATACCGTCAACTTATAACTCGCCATCCTGTTGGGTGCACTGGAATAAGTTGATCGGCATGTGTGTTGATTGCAGAGAAAATCGACGAAAATGTTCTCTTAACGCCTCGCGAAGGATTAGCGGACGTGTGCGCTGTAATAACAAAAACAGCTAGATTGCACACCTATGGGCGCGTGCGTTAGCCCTTGCTTAGCGTCAATTGTTATGAACGACCTTGCCACCTTTGTCACTGATAGACTTCCGTTTGATCTACCCTTTCTCTACATCTATGTCGATGATACATTAACGTGTGTCCCAGCGGATCAAGTAAATAACACCCTTACTTGTTTTAACAGTTTTCATCCGAAATTAACTTTCACCTTGGAACTGCAGGACAGTAATAACACCTTGCCTTTCTTAGATATCCGGGTTCATAACTTATCAGATAGAGTAATCACAGATTGTTACACCAAACCAACCAGCGCTAATTTAATTATCAATTATAATTCAGCACACTCTATTTCTACCAAACGTAACATCATACAAGGGATGGTGAAGAAAATTGTGTTACTTAGCGACCCGGTGTTCCATAACAACAATTTAAATACACATAAAAATATTCTTAAAAACAATGATTCCCCCCAACAACTAATCAACAAATGGGTTCCTCCGTTTTACTATGGCTTCCGACCAAATAATCCTGCCCCTTTTGATGTACCTAACCCTATCAACAATCTCATTACGAGATACTTTAAAATTCCTTATGTGACAGGAGCTTCGGAGAAATTAGCCAAATTACTCAAACATCACCACGTCAAACTTGTCAATTATCGCACAGTTTCAAGCAAAATGTTGTTTTCCAACTTGAAAGACCGTGTACCTACAAACAAACAAAGTGGCCTTATCTATAAGATCGATTGCAAAGATTGCCCTAATTTTTAGATAGGACAGACAAAATAGTACTTACATAACCGCATCTTACAACACTCCAACGACTGTAAGCCGGCCAATCTGAGTAAACCCACTATCAAAACAGCCCTTTCCCGCCATGTAATGGAATATAACCATTGTTTTGACTTCGACCATACCACCATTTTAGACAGAGAATCAAACTACAGAAAACGTACCATCCTGGTAATGTTACACATTAAGACACATAAGAACTCAGTCAATTTTCGCTCTGACGTTTAAGGTCTTAGCGCCCAATACCTTGGGTTACTAGACTTTGCCATAAAACAATAGTATTAATTCTGTCTGTTCATCTACCTTTTTCGGTGCCCGCTTTTCTGTGATGGTTGTTTTGTCGTAGTTTCTTGTCTTCTCTTTTGCATTGGCCCTGTGTGTATTTCTGATGGTTCATAATTTCTAACTGCCGCCACCAGCTCAGATTTTCCCCTTACTTCGTCTACCATCGGCAATTTGATCACGTCCAGTTGATTTCCGCCTTCTCCAGCTTGTTGTTCGGCAATGCTCCATTCCAGGCTCCATTCAATCGCTTTCAACCTAAGCATTGTTTTTCGGAATTAACAAAGATGTTATATCGCTATCAAATACGTACCAACACGATCATGTGTGTTTAATTAGTTTTGTTTTTACTGTTTTGTTGTGTTGTCGTTGCTCAGTTATGCAATTTTTATTATTACAACGGCTACGTTTGTTCCTGGAACATAATTACATGTTTCACCTGGTTTGAGGTTATGTTGGTGAGCATGGTTTTTACGTTTTACGTCCTCTCTTGACGCACCAGTTCTAATTCTATTTTTATTCCATTTGTTTGATATACAGCAATTCTTGGCTGCTTGGTTCTTTGACCATTTCGCTCTTCGACTTTGAGATGTACCGTGTTTTACCAACTTACAGTATTAATTGTTAAACAGACAAGGTGAGATATAAATTCCACTCTTACAAATTAATTTGTCCATTTTGAGGCTGGTTGCCATTTCATTAGTTGTTACAAACTGTTATAAAATACTTGTACATTTAAATCTGTTCACATTGGTTCCATTCCATGTCTTACACATATTTTCCATTACAAACTTCCTCGGAGTACTCCCAGTTGTCTTATTTTGTTGACATGGCATTGATAATGTGTCCGTTTTTAGCTCTTAGGAGGGTAGTTTGTGTTACTGCCGAAACGTTAGCCTATGTCTAATTAATAAATAATTACCGACAAATTTGTCCGAAGAGTCGTTATTAGTCCTATATTCATCACACGGACGTCAGTCATTTACCTCGATTCTCAATAATTTTTCGACTTAAAATCCTTTCAAGATCTTCAATCTCATATGCCCCGCCGAAGAAAAATGGTCGCTTGTGTTTCTCGATATATTATCAATACGTCCTTAATTGTAACGGAAATGTTTGCAAGTTGGGTCAACATACGAAATGCTGTTAAAAGATTTTGGATCCAATGGGATGTTTGGGTGGTAATCCACGGATAATTCACTTTATCGACCTCTAAAGGTCAGAGTCAGAGACATGACTGCAATGAATTTATAAAATATATTTTATTTAAGCAGAAAATCCAAACACAAATGCCCACAATTTTATGAATTATAAGATTGCAACCTAGTGTGATTATATTTAATATTACATTGTTTAAAATATTTTCGTAATTCTAAAGGTGGTAGGAAATCGCCGAAACTATCAAAATACTCTACAAAGGTTTTTTTTCTTATACCCAACCCAATGCGTGCCAGGATCGTCTCTGTCATCTAAGTTTACGATTGCTCGTTTATATTTCTAGGGCTTTACAGGTATACCATTGCGCAAAAAGACGTGTCTAATGGTTCTACCGAAATTCATTAAATCTTTGTCTGTTAGGGGATCTTTCGGTAGGGTGCCTGTTAGTTTTTTGGAGGCTTCAAGTATAACCCTCGTCCGCTTAAGCCGATTGCTTCCATATACCTATTGTGTCGTTGGGATTCTTTCAATTGTTCGGCTGTTTTACGAACTGTAATTACAGCTTTCGCGACACTAGCTGCTCCCCCGGCGAGAGCTCCCATAGCGCTTGACCCAGTAAATATGGGAATCAGAGCCTCCACGCTTAGGTGTTTCTAGTATACGAGTCTTTATTTGTTTACGGCGCCCCGCTGGTTTTTTTATTGCTTTTCTAGCTACGGCTAATGCCTTAATGTTGACTTGCTTAATAATACTCTTAGCAGATTTATTCTTTCTCTTTCGCTTTAATTTTGCTTTACACGGCTGTTTACTTGTACAATTCAATCCCATACCGAATTTTCGTTTTAATTTCATCGCATTCGTTACAGCCCAGACTGGGATCTTTTCGCCCACTTTTGAACCTATTTCATCCGCCTTATGACGTTCGTTAATTCCCGTGGTCTGATCGTATAAAATGTCGTGTTTTCTGCACTCTTGATCTAATTTGTTTACTCTAGAATCGCCTCTCGCCAGTCGTATATTTAATCGGGTCCCGGGTCCACAGTACTGATATACTGTGTCATGCAACTCGAATAGTAGCTTATCAGTAAATAAGCTTATTGACTATTCCGCTGCCGCGTTTTGGAGCCATTTGATTCAATTCTTCAATAGCATGTGCTTTTATATATTTATTGTATCGTTTGGATACTGCAATCAGTATTATCATGAAGATCGTCAAACAGAACGTTTCGCTGCCAATTATTAATCTTCACGCGACAGTAATGGGTGGGGCAATCAAACATATTGTCAAGCATAGTGAATTATTACAAACTCGATTAGATGTTTAATATGCGGTCCATCCTACTATTTAACTCTAACGGCCTAAAGTTTAAAAACATTTATGTGTATTCCAAATCGTTATATCAGCCTAAATACAAGTTTCTCGAAAACGTAATTAACTCAATTGACGGAATCGATTACTTTCCCTTTACTGAAAACAACGAAATAATTAGTCCAGACGAACCAAAACGTAACTCAATATTTATCTTCGATGATGTACCGTGTCATAATCAAAATAAAATTTCTGCTTTTTCTATGAGCAGGCATATGGGTGTAGACTCATTTTATCTCTGTCAAACGTATAGCCGAATACCCAAACACTTGATTCGTGATAATGCTAATTTGATTATACTATTTAAACAAGATGATCTGAATTTACGTCATGCTTATGCAGATCATGTAAGCAGCGACATGACATTCAACGATTTTAAAGACGTGTAAGAAATGCTGGGATAATAAATATAGTTTCATTACAATAAATAAAGATTGCGACCTCAACAAAGGGCGCTATCGCAAAGGACTCGATCAGTATATAATAGAACTTCACGCTCGACGATTTAAAACTAAGACTGAATATAATTATATTCAATCTTAGTTGTAATCGTCGAGCGTGAAGTTCTCGCCAGCCAAATTTTATTAATTTATTATGAACATTTATATCGATACTCAAAGTAAGTTGGTTTCTATAAGGAATGCCATAAAAAAGAAACAAAGGCTTTTAAAACACGACCAAATGGTCGACGAAGAGGACCTGAATAAATTTTACAAGCCTATTTCAGACCCCTTAAAAGCAGTCGCCACCCCGTCGGCACAGGCACCAGCAACAGACACCATAAAAGGAGAAAAAAACAGAATAAAAGAACAACCCAGCAGAGATCAAATTTTTTTAAAAAATATTTGCAAGGTACTATTATTAATGAACTAGGCTATGACGATACTTATCTAGCGCCTGCACATGTGGATGGAACAAATAAATGGTATTTGGGCGACTCAAATATCTACTTTGACGAGGAAGGTATTTTGGTTAAGAATAAACAATATAAATTGACAGATGGATTACTACGTTTAATATTTAAAAAAAAGACCATTTGCTTATACAAAGTATGACCTGACAAAATATCTTCATAATACGTTTATTCATAATCGCAATTATTATAATTTCATAGGATAGCAACAACTTAAATATATGAAACAAAAGATGTGACATAACCTAAGTAAAGAATAAGCATTATGTTATTGAATTTATATTGCGGCAGAGACACAAGAACTACCTTTAAGGTTTATCTGTGTCAATGGCCCGTTTTTTAGCAATCCGAAGCAATTATCCTTCCAATTAAATTCCCTTTTCTCCCGAATTCCATTACGTGCTAGCCCAAATGAATCCACTTAGCCTTAGTTCTATTTTAACTGTACTATATATCTTATATTAGATAGCTCTTAAACTTTCAACAGCTAACCCGTTAATTCATCAATGAGCGCCCCCTTTGGTGAAGTCTATATCAGACAGTAATTCGATCCATCCTAGATAATTAACTTATATTCGAGATATAAGAACTACTATCTTACTATTTTTCATATTTAATGTGAATCATTCCGATGTTGAGTCATGCTGTTATGTATTACACTGCTGGCTTTTTTATTTTCGTTTTCGAATTTTCTCCTCATTATTTGGGTTAAAAAATCATTTATCTAGTTCCAATTTTCCTTGTTTTTTAACATTAATTCGATTAGATTATTTGTATTAATACAAGCCACCAAACTGCTATTAATCCTCTCTCGAGATGCATGGCAAAAGAAAATTGTGTGACATGCATCGTCATTTGCGGCATTGCAGTCTAAACAATGGTCTGAATCTCTTAATTCACTCTTTTTTAGGTACCTCCAAAACCCCCATGTCCACTTAAAAATTGAGTGCTATAAAAGTTTAATTCCCCGAATTTTCTATTATACCAAGCATCTAAATTTGTTAGTAATTTCCTTGTCCAATTTCTAGAAGAATTCCAAATGATTTGTAATTTAGTTAAACTGTTTTGCCTACCTAATTTTTAAAAAAAACTTCCCCAGACCATTGTTTCTGTTGTAAAAGATAAACAATTGTTCCTCAACCTTTAGATTTATTGGGATCACGCCCACAAGAACGCAAGCGCTATAGCTCTCTATCGTTCTGTAACCACATATAACACGAATTGCATATAGTTTTTGTGTTTGTATCAGTTTGTTCACATATTTTTCATACTTTAACCTAGGGCCCCAAATCTGACATGCATAAAAATGCTTTCAACTATGGATAGTATGATTTTCCTTTTATGGAACCCTGCCCCCTTAGTGTTAGGTAAAAGTCTTTTTAAATTAACTATCATTTTATTGCATATGGCACGAATGTTCTCAATATGAATATTGAAAGATTCCATAATAGAGGGCCCAAAACTGACCCCTGGGGAACACCGCGATTTATCACATATTCTATGTTGTCGTAAATAATGGATCTGTTATTTAAATAACTTTTGATTAGATTAACTAAATAATTTTTAATTTTTAGTTCAATCATATTTTTTATTATTATTGACCCCATTGCAGAATTGAAGGCGTCTGACAAAATATCTAGATATTGTAATCCGTACAAATCTAGCGCGCCGAAATTACGATGCAAATCAACATATTAAAGGTTCTAAGGCATTTAAATATATAAATTTAATTCGTCCAGCAGTAAAACCACAGAAGGGTGTGAGAGGCATCAGATACAGATGCATAAACAACAACAACATCGACAAGGGGTGGCGGTCTTGAAAATTTACAACTCACGAAGGCTGAACCGAATCTTAAATACTGGAACGATCCGAATGAATTGATCGCAATATTGCACATACTTCACACATCAAAACGGGCCTGTAATAATGCACATAATAATGAAATTATTAGAATTGAGGAAGAATTAAGAGAGGAAGGTATAATACATTAACAATATAATTTTTTCGGTCAGTACAAGTTCAGCTTATGTTAAGCATAGACAAATTCGGGCGCTATAAAGCCTCATTCCGTAGAACAAAAACTGAATATATACTACATAGTACGGCAAATAAATTAAAAACAGATGTTGATGGAAACTTTGATTTAAATAACAAGCGTTTAGTGAATGTTGACGAACCATAGAATGAAAGCGATAATTTTTTTTATTAAAAATTCCATAAAGAATTTACTTACATTAAGACTAGTTTTACAAAACTAACGATTAATTTGTTTCTAACTTAGAATACTACTTGTTACTTAGTGTTCTCCCGATTAGTTGGCTCATACAGTTTTTTCCGTTTGAGGCGTCTGGTATTATTGTGCACATTAAGAAGTCTGGCAGCTTCGATGTTGATGTGATTCTGGAGTCGCTTTTCATGAGAGTTCGCAAACTTAACTATTACATTTGCAACAGTTTCGATCGCAAGGTCTCGATGAAGATCAGTATTTCGAATGTACCAAGGTGCCTTAGCGATACACGTTAGCACTTTGTTTTGGAAGCGTTTTATCACTTCAATATTGGTTTTACTGG
>JARJEB010033474.1:0-12774 GCA_030264535.1 Liometoxenus newtonarum | reverse complement strand
CACTCCCAGTGCGTCGGTGGGTGCATCGTTAGAAATACAAATCCTCACTGCCATGAGTTTGACTCGTTTATTAGCATGTACTATGTTCCTATGTACGACGGTATACTTATCAGTACCTAAATGTTAAAATATACCTAACCAAAGCTAAGTAATAAAAAAGTATGGGTGGATATAATATAATGGCCGCAGCGTATAAAAATTATGCTTGGAAAGAACACAAGAACAAGAGACAGATAAGGGAGCAAATAAAGTCAGAATATCATGGCGCATGATCAACGTAGAGAGGTTAAATATCATATATGTCAATGTCAACCTCCTAAACGTCTGCAATCCTATTCAACCTTATAAAATCATAGAGCATGCGCTTAAACTAATTTTGCCTTTATTTCTTTCTGTCTCTCTATTCCCTCATTTTCGAATGTTGTCCATAGTAGATACTTATTTTTGCGCGGGAAATTTGTATGTTTCGTCTTAATTCATTTACTATCACCCTGTATATGTGTATGTATACGTATACCATATGTAGGTATAGGTAATAAAACCATATTATGATGTATGATATCGAATCGTTCCAATTTGGTATTAATTTTTTATATGGAATCGACAAACGCAATTGTTATGTTACGTTACGTTACAAACATAAATGGACGTTTTTTTTTTCAAATATCGAAATATTGATCGAAGCCATAGAGATATAATATTTCTAGAGGGAAGGTATTGACACAAATGTGATGCCGCTGGTGCTCCAAATTTGTTCCCACCATAATAAACTAAAATCCTGGAATGTAGACTACCCAAAGTACACGCTCAACACAGACTAGTTAAGCCAGACTAGTCCAGTGCGCCCAAATATGGCGATTTGATGGAATCCCCTTCCGTCTCCTGACTGATGCCAACACGCTGCGCTCATAAATCGACTTTATGACATCTGTTGAGACATCTGTCTCTATGATCCATGCAAAGAGTTATTATATTATAATGGGTAGATGAAAATATTTCTATTTCTACGGCCACATTCGATATTTGACGGCTCGACGCAATTAAGGGCAGGAGGGAAATGTTTAAAAAAATCATAAAGGCAAAAAAATCTTGCATGATTGATGATAAGTAGGTACCTACATCAAAATGTACCTAATGTTTCTACATTGTTACTTGTAATATCACTTATGACCAGGGCCGGATTATGCCTATCGTAGGCCCTAAGCACTTCACTGAAATTTTTATTGGTGATCAAAAAAAAGCTCTCAAGTCTCAATAATTTTCATCTCATCAGTCTTCGTAGGCCCTCCAATTTTCGTAGGCCCTAGGCACAGTGCCTATAGTGCAATGGATAATACGGCCCTGCTTATGACATGAATATACCTACAGTAAATTTATTTATTGTGTGGTCATGTTTCCATGTTTCCATGTTTCCATTAGGCAAAAATTTTCGAAGCAGCTGGGCTCGCGTGGTTTTTTCATGCAGTTGCTTCTCAAATTTTTTCCATTGCAACGATACACTCTATTATACACTATATTATACAACTGACAATCAGTTTATCCGATAAAAAATTAACCTCTTGTGTAATTACCCCCGAATATTAATATTACCTTATGAATCGATTTGAAAAGCTAAGAGCAATAAAATATTCATCAAGCCGAGCCGCTATCGATATAATTTCAATGGGTAAACTTCCCAACAAAGTGACCCAAAACATTAACGACTTAGCGTATCGTTTCATGATTAAATTAGGGCGCTGAATCCGTATCCCAGTCTCCGAATCAACATACTGAATATGAAAGTTAATGAAGATGTTGACCCAAAAGAATAAATCACAAATATAACAAAAACTCTGCAATGAAAAAATAATTCTCAATTGAAGAGGATTTCATTCCAGTAGAGGAAATGAGTGGGTTCTGGATCAGCCTGCAGATGGGGATTTAACATCGAAAGCTGAAGGCTGGAAGGCTGATGTCTTCTTATGGCAGGCTGGAAGGCTGTATGTGGTCTTTTGAAAAGTATGTGTTATGTGGATTAAGTGGATTATTATGTTGATAATATGTGGGGCCGCACATATATAATCCACTTAATCCACATACAATCCACTTAACCCACATATAATCCACTTAATACACTAAGCCACATATAATCGAATTAATCCACATAACACATACAACCATCCTTTCATAAGAATACATACAGCTTTCCAGCTTTCCGTTAGAACACATACAGCTTTCCAGCCTTCCATGTTAAATCCCCACCTGCAGGGTGAGCCAGAACCGAGTCATTTCCTCTATACTCATTCCAATTTAGTTACTTACAGCAATATAATAAAGACCTGTAACAAATGTTAAGAAGATCAACATAATACTGGATAATGCTGCAATATGAACGACAGCCAAGGTGTAAATTTGGTAGTTTTTGCTATTTAGCTGAATTATAGTATTGAACTTTGCATAAAAATTATTAGTGTACTTGGTCAAGGCCCAAAATCTCCAGAATCCACTCGACATTTTGAAAGGTGTGGGACTGTCTTTAGACGAATAAGTTTGGCTCTCAGTTTTAACGGATTCCAAATATTCAATCCCCATTGTCATGCATTTCTGGAATTTGTGCAACAATCCAGGGAAAGGTGATAAAAATTTTAAGAATGTTGAACACTCAATTGATAAAAGTTCAACGTGGACATTGGCTTTTGCAACAATTGTTTGTCTGAACATTCCTGAAACCAAACCAAAAACAAAGAAATTACCAAAAGTTTGTAATTTCCAACTGAGGTCCAAAATTGCCTTTCTCCGAGAAGCAACCAAATGCACCACCTTGTGACAATCGAACCAAAGTTTGTTCAGCAACCAAAATATCAACAGTCCCCTTTGCAACAACAAATATTTTAGTTTGAATGTCATTGCAACGAATGATATCCGCGTTGATCTTATAATGTTCAATATCAAAATATTCATAGAAAACTCTCAAGGCGTCATTCGAAAAAGTCTGAAAAAATTGGGTGCAGTGCAGGGTGTGTTTAAAAAGCTGACTTTTAATATCCAATCGGACATTGTCTGAAAACTTGCTCAATAATTCGTTGGTGGCATTTCCGCCATTTCTGGATGCCACGTATTCAAAGTGTTCCTTAACTTCTTCGACGGTTTTCTCCGAAATGGATTCATATTTTACAAATGCTACAAAATTGTTAAACCTGGTTCGAGCTTTGTTTGCAATTACAGCATTTCCCCCGATCTGAAAAATCGAAATTGATCGAAACTGATTAACAACTTAAATGACAGTTACAAATGAAACTTACCGTAGCTGCAATAAGTTTTGCGACAATATACAGTTTGAAGCACCACAAAAAGATATGCGTTAACAGGGACTCAACTATATTGTCCATTAAAGGATATTCACTCACACCAACAATGTCTGCGTGAATGCGTTCCGATACTGCGTGCAATTCAAAAATTAGCAGATGGAACAAATTCGTGGTATTGGCAAATGGTGACGTAGAAATAAAGTTTGGCGTTGCGTGACAGTCATAATAATGAAGTACTTGTTTCTAACATAAAAATATCTAGCAGTAGAAGTGGAAAGAGAGAAAGGCCGCATTTTCCCATGTAATTTTAATTTGAAGGCCATTCCTCTGGCTGAGAGGAGTTGGAAAGTATATTACCCTCAATTACCTTCAAGTACCCTCATACATTATCCTCATATATACAAAGGTAAACCAAGGTTTGTATGTATGAGGGTAATGGAGGTAATTGAGGGTAATGTATGAAAAGTTATTTGAATTTTCCCCCAATTCCCCCACTCCTTTCAGCCAGACGAATGGTCTTGAAAACCCGATTTACCCTCTTTTAAAATTACATTTCATCAGTGCGTATCCAGGACTGGGCTATGGGGGGCGCTCATCCCTCGTCTTTACTATTTTTGCAAAAAAAAAATGTTATTTTTAAAGTTTGTGTTTGTAATGTATACGCATTTGAGAAAAGGAATGGGGGCGGGGTCTAACCGCCATATCCCCACACCCCCCAGCATTACATTACTTCTAGCAAGTGGAATACCATTTTAAGTACTTGAAGAATGTCTTACATAAGTGCAAACTGATAGTAACATATTGTTACCGACAATGCTGACGATGGCGCCGACTAAAATGCAGTAGAACGCAAAGTTGGCACAATACTGACGCAAATCATTGCAATTGTTTTCAAGATAACGTAGCCCTTGTAGAGGCCGATGTAATAATGCGGTGAAATAAATCCCAGTTACAAAAATATTCACTGAAAATTTAAACAAAGTACTTGAAAATAATGATGCTAAGATTGAAAGTTGATTCGAAGATTATGTTGAAAATGGAGTAGTAAGAATTAGCCATAGAGGAAGGTATTGATACAAATGCATTACAAATGTGATGCCACTGGTCCGCCATATTGAGTTGCACCATGACACACTAAAACCCTAAAATGCAGATTACCCAAGGTACAATCACAAACTATTGACGCGAGACTAAAGTCTATTTCAAATTTCGTGCCTTTTAGGTACACAACGGCGATTCTGTGACAGCGGCGGCGGAGGAAGTAGGGATATTTGTTCCGATAGATGGCGTCAGTGGCATTGTTTCATGTAATTTCGTGAGTAGTGTTGTAATGTAACTTTACCTGAAAATTGATGTTCGCCTTCGACATGAATAGGCCAAAAACATACAGGCACCGTGGCCAGTACATCCAGAAACATTGATGTTTTAACATAATGCTCAACGGTTTTACTCAAGTTCATAACTTTTACATTTTCGTCATTGTAATATTCAAGGTGAAACCTCAACTGAAATAAAGAGAGAAATAGACTAAATATAAAAAGTAAATTAATTCAAAAGTACTTACATAAATATCAATTAATATTACAAGAATTGAAAGAACTGTGATAATATATTGAATTATTTCGAGTTCCATTAACATTGTGAATCTAATCGAAAGCATCAATGCGAAAATTAAAACAACGACGCTACGAAAAATTTCCCAAACGACAAAATTCCTTTTCTTTGGATCAATCGTCTTCTTAAGCAATAAATAAGAAAATACACCCAAAACTTCTATCAAATGCGGATCAGCTACTTTTCCGTCCGGATAGTACTCGTCATTTATCGTATAAGTAAAGTAAGGGACAAACTTTGCAGCTGTCATTTTCCTCTTGTTATCGATTAGAAAATCACTAGATCTATTATCAAATAATATCGTTTGGTATTTCTTTTTGTGCCATTGAAGGGCACCTTTTAAAAGACTTATTTCTAAAATAAATTCAAACTATTATTCTAAGATTGTTTTGAATTACTTTTGCGAGCCATGAGTGATTTTTATAATCAAGAAAGAACTTAGGATATCTTATTCTCACAGTATATTTTCATTCACAATTAATATTATTTTTAAATACACGACTTCCTCGTGGTCTAATTGGTAGAACAGGTTTAGGTTCGATCCCTGACGAGAAAGTTAACTTTTCTTGTGTGTATTTAAAAATAATATTAATTGCGAATGAAAAAATACGATTATAAAATATGATTATAAAATATGATATAAAATATGATTATATTATTCTAAGCTTTAGGGTATTCCTCATCCACAAATAGTTAAGCCCCTCCCTAAAACATTTCTATTTGGAATGAGATTTGACTAGTTAGGTGTGGAAAAACTTAATTTTAGGTTGCTTATGCCTCAAGTACAGATATATTTCAAAAGAACGTTGCCTGATGATGCTCTTGACTGAGCGAAACTAGTCGCAACTTACATTCCATTAAACGTTCTTTTGAAATATATTGTACTGTATCTATTTATCAACCTCAATATTTTTTGACTTAAGTATTGCAATCCTACTCTTCACCAATATTCCCTATAAGCCGGAATGCGCACTGCGCGCAAAATAATTCGACTGAGCAACAAAACAAACCTATGCATGGGCGTAGGCAAGGTGGGGAGTTTGTGACCAAAAAAAAAAGGTCTCAAGTCTCTAGTAGTAAATTAGTAAATGCTATATCCGAGATCGCGCGGTGACCAAAAAAAAGCTCTCAAGTCGGTTGTGTTAGCAACACTGGTGTTGCGCAACGGTGCGCGGCCAATATTTCTGTTGCGCGGCAGTGGCAAAGGGAGTGCGCTCGCGCAGCTTAGAGCATTGCTCTTCGCGATGAAAAAACGAAGAACCTGTACGTGTACTAAAGAGAATTTAGTGATGGCTAATCATCAGATAAAATTTTGTAGGAGGCGTGGCCTAACTATTTGTGTTCTTGGAATAGAGAAGATAACGTAAAAATATCATTTTAAAGTACCAGATTTATCAGTTTTGAGTATGTTAAGAGCATCATAGACAGAGATAGATACTTCTTCGCATGCAGTCAACGTTTTAATATTTGCGAAAGAATTTAGTTCTTGCAGTACTTCCAAAACATTGAAACAATCTCCGGGTTTTAAAATTTTCACAACGTTCTTCTCACGATCGCCGGGCATAAATAGTGTCATTGAACAATAGCTTAAATTTTTTTTTTTAAATTAAAACAAATTCTAATTTTTGATAACTTTACGAATAAAGGAAGAACTTACCCTTTGGTAATGATATGCAAGTAAATACTACGATCACCAACTTTACATAGAACAGATCCTGGAGGATGTACGCGCATCTGTGCATGTTCAGCTATCTTTCCCAAAAGATGTTCAGAAAACTTCACAAAGGCTGGTACCCTTCTTACGGCATCAATCAATTTGCTTACGTAAATCAAATATTCAGGGGATTGATAATCTAAATATATTTAAATAATGCAAAATGCAATACAAAATTTTGTACTTTTTTTTACCTGGTTTAAAATTAACATTCCTGTTGTATTGCCAGAGAAAGCCATAATATGAATAAACATGATTTTTGTACTTGATTGCTAAAGCATTAGATTTTAGAAAATCATGAACGCCATTGAATTGTTTCAAATGTTCGTATTTTTCTTGATTGTCTCTGACAATATTTGTCGAAAGTTCCACCAAAAAGAAATTAAACAGGGCACAACTACAACGAATTAACAAAAATTAATGTTGCTTCTTATACAGAAGCAAATATGATGCCCAGAAAATGTGTGCAGGGCGTAGCAAGTTAGGACAGGACCGTGGTGCAAGACCAAATCAACACTGGGGTATTTGGACTGGTACCTACGCATTCGGTGTTATGTTCGACAGGGCGTCGGGCCCTTTTGGAGCCTGAGCGCGGCACCAATTACAAAAATTTTCACTGAAAATTTAAAGAAAGTATTTGAAAATAATGATGGTAAGATTGAAAGCTGATTCGAAGATTATGTTGAAAAGGTACTAGTCAGGATTAACCATAGAGGTATTATATTCCAAGAGGTTCAAAACGCCGATTCTGTGATATAGCGGTGGCGGAGGAGATCAGGATATTTGTTCCGATAGATTGCGCCAGTGCTACGTCCCTGAATATGTGAAATAAAAAAGAAATTTGTGGCGAGCAAATGCTACTAGAAGTACAGTCTGGGCAAAAACAATGCATACATTTCAATCGTGAGATAATGTGTAGATAATTTTTACTCATACTATACCAACTTCTCCAAAACCTAATGGCAATCTTGTTTGCTTCTGTCGACTGCGTAAATTTGATTAAAACAATTAAATTATATATGCACCCAGTAAAAGTCAGCAAAGTATACAAAGTGATTCCCAACACCGTAATTGCAACCCTTTCTGATAAAGAGAGCAAACAAATGGCGCTTATATTGTAAATTATGCAATTCAATAATGGCAAATGAGATATTGGCCATTCTTCAGGCATTACTGTAAGAGGAAAATATCATGATGTAAGTAATAGGCTTAAAAACATATGTCAAAAATTCAAACCTGGATCTGAGCTGTGTTGGCCAAAATTAAAGAATAAATAATGAAAACATGTCGATACATATGTTATGGAAAAATATAACACAAAATATTTCAATGAAATAATAAAGTAACGCTGGTTAACCATGCGGCTTTCCAATTTAATTAACAGCTCAACTAGTTTATACCATTGGAGAAGTTTTGGCAAGCGAAGACAAAACTAAAATTATGAAACTCAAATGAAGTTATAATAAAATTTTATTTACATTTTTTAGGTACTTACATACGTACTTTCTGAAATGTACGTCAAATAAGCAATATAATCATAAGGTAAGGCCGAGAAAAAATCAAGCAAAAATTGTGATTGTTTAAACTTATACAACAACAACTTCTCGGGATCTTGCAAATCAACACCGTCAACCACAACAAAAGTGATTACCTGGAGGTAAATGTCCAAAAAGTACCCCATGTCAATTATCAAATTTGCTATGTAGAGTGATGTTGGTATATAGCCAAGAAAGACATAATAGTAAGGCAAACACAACGCCTAGATGAAGATGAAGAATTATGTTAGTAATTCATAATCTTTGGTGTCAATTTGACTACGAGCCTTTGGGCGCGTTTAACAATTGAGGGTTGTATTTTGCGTAGGACATGCGGTAAGTTTTTGATTTGCTAAAAAAATAGGGAGAAACGGAAACCACGGATCAGTGCCATATTTGTTGCGCCCCACATTTTGGTGGATTGTGGGAGGCCGTCGTCAAATAGGTAAAAAATCATTTATCATGGTTCATGGGAGATGTTTTGTGCTAATATAAGAAATCAAAACCATAAACTATAGGCTGCCCAAAGCACGCACCTGGCGCTGTGACACGACTTTGTGTCAAACAAATATGACTATTTGGTGTAATTCCGTCCCCTCGAGTTATATAGCCAAGAAAGACATAATAGCCTAGATGAAAATGAAGAATTATGTTAGTGATTCATAATCTTTGGTGTCAACTTGACTATGAACCATTGGGCGCGTTTAACAATTGAGCGTTGTATTTTGCGCATGACTTGCAGTGAGTATCTGATTTGCTAAAAAAAATTGGGAGAAACGGAAACCACGGATCAGTGCCATATTTGTTGCGCCCCACATTTTGGTGGATTGTGGGAGGCCGTCTTCAAATCGGTAAAATATCATTTATCACGGTTCATGGGAGATGCTTTGTGCTCATATAAGCAATCAAGACTATAGGCACGCTGTGACATGAGTTTGTGTCAAACAAATATGAATATTTGGTGTAATCCCATTCTATGATGCTAGAGTGAATGTAAAGTTACTTGATGTCACATTACTCTGTGTGGGTAGAGAAAGCTGGCAGAAGTCTGATTGGCTCGCTAGTCTATCAAAGAGTGAGACTCTTTGTTGCTATGTCGAAGTGTGTGCACCCATAGTGTACATTTTGGCGTTCCAAAACCAAGAGTAAATTTCGCCAGTGCAATCAATTCTCATTTTGGGCAGGCTGCAGAGTAACTCTTAGTGCTTCGTGCACATCGCCGATATATCGACTTCATGTTCTACACAGATTCACTACATAGTACCAAAATTGCTAAACTATACTCACATGAATAACAACAATAATTAAATGAAAGTAATGTAGAAATTGTCGAAAATCAGAATGTGGATTCATGATATAGGGACATTTAGGTTTTTCACAAATGACTTGATCATCAACATATTGTTGATCATTCAGCACAATCATATCCAAATATTTGGAATGAAACGACTTGTCCAACATATTCCACATATTTTCCTGGGTAGTATGGTATTTTAATTCATGCGTATTTATTTCCATAACGCTTCGCCACTGTCGCTTTAATCGTTTGATAACATGTCGATGTTTAAACTTTCCAGGGGTATCTCGAACGCGATTCATTTTTCGTTTAGCAAAATCTATACGTTCATTGACTTCCGTTCGAATGTTGGTTAAACCTTTATGGTAAATAAGTGATAAACGACTGAATTCCGTCATTTTGAGTATTTCAATTTCGCATTCCGTTGCACACTGGATAAAAACACATGGCTTCAAGATCATTCTCAGTGATACTTCACCAAGCAAGGTACCAGCAGAGAGGGCGAGTATTGGTGTTGTGTCATCTTCATAGGATATGATATGAATGATTCCAGAGTAGAGGTACATCATGTGACAATAACTTTCTTGAGGTTTGTATAAGTAATCACCAGGTAGATGGTATTCCGTTTGCATGTGTACGCAAAGGTGTTTTTTTAGAGAGAACTCAATATTTGCAAAAATGTGAGAGTGACATATGGCTTCAAAATATATGTCGCTCATAACTTCCATCTGAAACAAAAATTCTTGGCTAACTATTTTTGAATAAATCAAGAAAGAAAAATCATCACACCACTAAAGTTCTTGGAAATAAATAAAACATTTCTGCGGATGGGCCAACAGCACTTCGCTTTTTCCACAGCATGTCATAGTAGTTCAAAATTCGTTTCTTTTTCACTGATCCCGAATTATGTTGATCAAAAAGCAAATCCAACTTTGACAAATGATTGCGATAATCGGACCGCCTTTCCAACACAAACAAATAGTTATTAAAGGTGTGTGCGGTCTCAAACAACGAATGCATGCTGAAACCAACAATTAGGCAAATGATGAAGATTATTGATTCGTTGTCATTCTGGTCAATTAGAAAACCAGGTGCACCATGAATGAGAACATCGCCAATAGTTGTAAAACAGATGAGGAACCATGCAAATGGCGCCGTGGTGTTCATCTGCTGGTAGTACACCAAGGAGTATGTCCAGTTGGGTTCGCTACAGTTGGGCCAGCAACTTCCTTCATGTGCCCATATTAGGGCAAAGATTAAATTCACGAGCAAGAGGAGAAAAACGTGGGTTACCTTTAACATAACAATGTGCATCTTTGCCGAGACAAATCTTTTATAAAATATGTACGCTATCAAATGAAACTGCAACAAAAATTAGACTAATTCTTAAAGTTAACTAAAAAGTTCTGGACTTACAACTCGCAATATAGTTTTAAGCTGTTGTTTTCTTCGTAGACTCGGTGTAGCTAAATGCGGCATTGCAACGTAACAAAATTCGTAAATGGGCAGCAAGGATAATGTGTCCAGAGAGAGGATTACGACGTGACGTGGTGGATTCAAAGAGAATTTCTTTACGTGATGGTATCTTTTTCAATTCCAAATTCCAAGAAAATAAAGAAAGAAATCAACTTGTTTAATTGTATTTCACTTTCTACTTCAGGCCGCGATCCAAAATTGGGTCTGGGTCGCTAAATATTTCCAAAAAACACAATATTTTGGATAATATCCAAATTATATTTTGGAATTAGTAAAGGAAATGGGTTTAAGTACTACCGTTGACTGAAGACTGAATAAGACTGGCAAGTACATGGACGTAAGTGAAGCTCCCATGTACCTAGACCCGGCAGAGTGCGCTCCCTGAAACCTACCTAGACTTTTTGAGTCAGTTGCGAGTTACATGCCTGCGCAGGCAGAGTCCTCCTGCCTCCACGTGTTTTCTTTGTGTTGGTTTTGTTAAATTCATTAGATTCATTCTCTGCTGTTTCTTTTATATGATCGGATAGATATGAGTGGGGGTAAATACCTGGTGGACGAACCAAGTGAGTTTCGGGTTTTTCTATAACATAACCTTACTCTTAAGGAGTCTGACCTGATCTACCCGTTCACCACCCATACCAAACCTCCACAATGTCAAAAGTCCACGCAATGGGGATTTCTAACCTCAATTTCTACATCAAGTACAAGATAAAATTGATAGAACCATTCATTGAAAAAGTCAAACTTTGTGAGGCAATAATTTTGACAATTTGGCAGAATACCTAAATTTGTTTATTGTTTTAGATTCACATTCATTATAGCCTATATTTTTGTGGCTCGCGGCTTCCATGTTATACATTTACCTGTGTATAAAAGCTACCACCGTATCAAATAAGTACAAAATTTCAAGGGAATAGTAAAACATGAACAATTGTGTTTTGCGGGAGTCAAAATATACCACGTATACGGAGTTGAAAATTGACACAACTGCCGTACACTCGATCATCCATTCCCACACAACATAAAAGGTTATTGTCACGAGGCGTTTGACGAAATCTTGTTTTAATTCTACGAAATCAGAAAGAATAATGTGAAAGTTGTAAAATGAAATATTTGGATTTACTTGGATCGTCGGTTCGCCTTTTTGTTCCCTTCCATAAAACTTCAAATGATCGCATATTTTATCAATTTTTGTCTTTTTGACAGTTTACTGTAACTTTTATTTAAGCAACTTTGATCCTTGTCAATTAATATATTCACTAAAGTAAGCATTAATATGTAAAAACTAAATGTTGATGACAGAGAGCATATCTTTATTAAATAACCAGCAAATATCTCCACGTATAATGCAGGTACGCTAACCAAGATAGGAATCTACAGCAGCAGGCGCGGGTCCAAAGCATTTCGGAGATCGCGGGCCACGAGCGTGCCTACGTGCGGAAGGGCAGACGGCCCGGAAACGAAACCCGAGACGCTCGTGATGGCCAGTGGCCACGAAAAAGCTTGCTCGCCTAGTGGCCTATAGTGCGCGGCCAGCTCTGTATCACTATGTAATAAATCGGTACGGGTTCGCACCGCACAACTTTCCGGCCATATCCACTACGATTTCGTAAAACTCGTCGACCATAAAAGTAATTTTGATCGGAAAGTGGAAATTGCCCAGAGGAATAGTGATATCAAAACGTAATCAATCTAATTTCCACTTTCCGATCAAACTTACTTTTATGGTCGACTAGTTCTACGAAATCGTAGTGGATATGGCCGGAAAGTTGTGCGGTGCGAACCCGTACCGTTTTATTTAATTTCGATGACGTCTAATGTCAGTTTCAATATTGAAGTTTATATTGTCAA
>JARJEB010033472.1:0-10264 GCA_030264535.1 Liometoxenus newtonarum | reverse complement strand
AATACCTATAATTGACTCGTGTTAAGCTCATAATTCGCGAGTGGTGATAATGGCTGTCATATGTGCCTGCATACACACATAGTAATCGCTGTTTTACGTGGTCGTCGCGGATAAACTTTATTTGTTTAATCGTTTAATGATGTTGTTGAATTATTGTAACTTGTAATGTTGATTTGGGAGTTTCAACAGGTCTTTCTGACTAATTACTGATAAATAATTATTTAATGACAAACGAAACAGAACGTTTAATTCATTTTGTATACGCCATAAGTATAAACTATAAACTTTTTTGACTTTATACGGTTCATGTTAAAGTCGACATGGAGAGGACCGAAGACCATAGGGAATGTAGGAATATATGCAACATCCCGGGTGAAGGGTGAATAGATTACTGTTACTATGGGAGAGGGAGACGGGGGGAGAAAAATTTAAAGGGAACGTCAACGTCCAGGCACGTATTTCGTATTACCTTCTCTCCTCATAGCTATAAAACGAAACAAGAATAGGTTTGTTTGTTATCCAGTAAGGTTCAGAGTGTAGTGCTGGAAGGACGGCACCATAGTGCACGTCAGTTCTAGTGTAGTTTAGTGTGACCAGTAATACCAGTTTGCACTTTCACGCTTACAGATTTCCATTTTGAACGAAATTAATTTAAAAAAATCCACAAAACCTTACCTAGCTATCTTAAAAATGTAAATTATTCTATTTGATTTATATTCCCAACACGCATGCGTCATAATTCAGCACTGGCTGCACTAGCCAGCACCTCCTCTCGAGTCAGTGTAGCGAGTGCAGTTCGGGACTGTCCGGAAGTTCTGCACTGAATACACTGGCTGCACTTTTGTTTAACAAACGCGTTGGTGTCTGTCAGTGCAGTTCAGGACGCACCATAGAACTGACTAACAAACAGACTAAATAATATAGTAACTTGTCGCGAGTAATCAGTGTAACGCGGAACCCTCTGCTTCTGCAAAAAAAAACCCTCATCGAATCGAAATAAATGCGTCGATAACAACGCACCGAAACACTAAATAACGTGAAACAGGACAAAATGTAAATAATAACCTCCAAAACTCCAAACAGGGAATAGGAATGGAATGAAAGAAAAAAGTTGAAAAAGAAATCACACTGTTGAAGAATTTAATATGCAAATAGGTATGAAATAATAATGGCGATTTTGAATTGGATTTTTAAATAAATTTCTTACGAAATCGAATTGTGCGTCTTCTATTTCTATGAAACAGGGGAAATTTTGAATTAATATATTCCTGTTCGTTGTTTGTTTAACTGTTTAACATCTTACAACAAACCGTACGTTAACGTAAACGTAACGGCTTCAATTTAAATTAGACAATAATACCGATAAAGAGGTAGATAGACATTTTCGGAACCAAGACTCCAAGACTCAATTCGCAATAGTGCGTTCACATGGTGGGCGGGAAATTTGAAATGGGGACCTAAAAACATAATCGTGAGAATTTTATGTCCATACGATTTACATGGGAGTTTGAATTGCATCATATTCAAATCTATTAATAAATTTAAGACACGTTGTTAATGTTAAATCATGAGTATGAGATCATATATCGTAGACTTTCCATGTGTTCGCAAACGCATGCGCATTACTGTCTGGTTTTGCCAGTTTAAAAACTCTAACTGCTGGAGGGCGTTCAGATTTAGATTGCGAGGTTTGGGTTAACTTTAGCTGGATTATGTGACGTCATAAATTGGGTTACCCAAATCAAGCTGGAAAACTGAACGCTCACGGTCGGTGGATAAAGAAATGTGAGGTTATGGTTACGTCGTTCGTGTGCCGCATCCGAGGTCGCATCTCATCCTCATGTACGTTAAATTCCTTACAATCCAAGCCAACTGCGTGAAATAGCAGCAGTTCTAGTAATTACAAATTAAATTTGGAATAATAATTTTGATTTGCGCACTCATTTTGGCGAGTTTTGGTTATGATATTTTTGAGGGGACGGGTTACTGTAAACCACTTCTCCGAGCGAGTTGACGAAAGCTTACCTTTGTGCAAAATCTGAACGCGGGTTATGATAACCCAGGTTAAACAAAAATGTTTTTCTGAACGATTTTTGGGTTATCCCAACCCTTAGGGCTAAAAGAAGTTGTAAATCGGAACGCACTTCCGAGGTCCTGTAATTTAGCGACATGTACGGGTTGATTCTTCCCTTTGACCTTGCCTTACTTACCCCATGACCGCCATTTTTTGGCCACTGTCAAAAGTAAGTATTGGATTTTCCAATTCTCATCATTTTGCGTTAGGACCATCGCGGGAGAAATTATTATAACCAAACTAATCCAGTGAATCTATAAGGCAATACAGAACAGCTGATTTTAAATCCGGTGATATATCTTTATCTTAGTTTCTCTTGTGCATACTGTCTCTCTCGTAAATAACATGCACAGAGGTCTGGATACCTGTATGTATATGATTATTGATTGTTTTTGAGGAGTATGGCTTGCGCCACAGCACCTAGGCTATTTAGTTGGGCACCAAGATGTTAATTAGTTAGTAATTTTGTTACGAACACAATCATGGCTCTCAGATGAGCGAAATCCGTAAAAGGAAACTTTCGCCTGGATGGGATTCGAACCCACAGTCGTATGGCGAACAAGCATCGTGCCTAACCTAAACACTCTACTCACTCGACCATCGCATACCAAATAACCAAATGAACTCTATATTGATTTTGGAATTTTCCCATTTTATTTCCATTTTCCCAATATATCACTGACTGATCCACAAAACGGTCAGTATGGTATTTTCCTCGAACGGAAATAAATAAGCCACTCCCAAAACCAACGCACAATATTAGAGCTCTTTGTGCTGATAAGAATAAGAAATTTGGAATTTGTCGCGACTCTTAATTTGCTGTGTAAAACTCGTAGATGGGCTTTTCGCATTGCCCATCAAGCATAATTTTGTTACTTTGTGAGGCGTTGTCAAACTATTTGTGTTCATGGAATAGACAACACTTACAAAACGTATTAAAATAAAAGCAGCAGAGCCGGCGTGACATTTAAGTATATGGTCAAAATGAAACACTGAAACAAAATGATAACTTACCAATCGTATTAATTTTTTGATAGAATCTATGATGTAAATGAATATCCTTTTTGTTCGTAAATTCACAAGGTTAATATACACAATTCCACAAACTTTACACGTAGACTACACAATTTTTTTTAGCTTTACCACAAATCGTCGCAGCACAAATTAGGTATGGTTTATTCCATGGTTTATTCCAAACTCCAAAGCAAAATCATGTGTCTGTCTGACTGCCATTTGCTTTAACTTAACACTGGCTGGCTGACTGAAAGACGATAAACAAATATTGTTTTTATCGACCCTGGTTCACGTCGCGTGAAACAAGAAACAACGAAACAAAACTTAACAAATCGCCAGGCCAGAGCACGCTTGATTCACAATGCACAAATTTATTTTATTACTGCCTGCAAGTGCCACCAATACAACAAAAAATAAATATTTCAACACTTCATTTAACCACTAACTAAAACACGTTTACAATAATTTCACAATTCTCACAACGAATAAATTTTCTCACTTATTAGTTGTTATTATCGAATTAGTTTGTTTGCTTTGCATGGGTATATATCATGCAAATATCTTGTTTCTGGTTGCTATTGACAACCATAACCAGCCATCATCGATTATTCGATATGATTGAAATGGATGACGTTTATTTATTTATAAAAAAATTTATTTTAACACAGCACCAAACCAGATAAAGAGTTGTTGCTAGAGAATCGCGTACATTACGGACTGTCGAGCAAATATGTTACACGTTACAGTAAGCTAAGTGAACGAAACGAAAATAGCTCGGGCCTCCAACCTCCAAGTCGAATGATCCGAAGTAGTCGTCGTAACGTCGTAGAAAGAAAATGCACAATGTAGCCACGGATCCTCACACTGGCACATACACTTACGCATCGACATATGCACACGCGTAAAATACACTTAACGTTGAACAGAACAGCACAAAGGACTTTCCTCGTTTTCGTAACTTTTCATTAAAAAGAACACAATTCCAATGATTCTGAACGGAAATCTATTAGTTACCGTTTAAATTTTAATGTATTTGTTCATTAATTAGTGTGATCATTTAAACGGTTTTATGTTGTGCCCTCAACATTTTTACTTTTTCGTTGATTTCAAATTGGCACTGTTTATTCACTGCACAAAAAACAGATTTAACACTCTCATACGCAAGCACACACACAACCACCAACAAAATTTGTTATTTTTTTGCTTTATGTTATTCAATTGCACTTGTTTCAAAATGTGGTGTACAAAAGAGGTGCACCACCTGCATCTTATTATAAGTTAATCCGGCAAAAATGCTCTTTATTGGTGTTCACTTTGCATGATTTTCACTTCGTTTTGTTTCTTTCTTGGATAATGTTTGTGAATTTATTGTGACGATGACGAAGGCGCGGCTCGATTTTTCGGTGTTGGCGCGAGAACGCGACCGTCAGCACTAACTCCACGAATTGATGTTCTCGTACTGGCCCTGGCTGACTGGTTGGCGGTGCGGTGCGGCGGTGACGACTCCGAGTTGAGCTGCTGTGACTGTGCGTGCGTCGTGCGTGTTCGAGTGCAGGTTTCTCCCATCCTCCGGACGGTCCGATACCAGACCAGTTTTCAATTAATTTCTATGTTAGTTGAGACAAGTAGCACTTCGGCGCTGCAATCCGAACTTGGATTATGTATCCAGAGGCGCTTTCGTTATGTCGTGTTAACACTTGTACTACTCTGGAGTAGTTCCGACTTTTGAACTTCTATGCATGCTTTCGAACATCGCGATATTTTGGTAATTGACCTGCAGTTGCGCCACTTTTTTTGGAACTTTTTGGAACATGTGGTAGACGAATTTCGAAATTTCAATATTTCAAAATATTTTCATGTGTTTTCCCCTGGCGCTGATGGTCAAGCGGGCGAAATAAAAACTTGTTTCAGTGTGTTTGGTCTTTTTTAGTTTCATATTTCACCGCTTGATATTCAGCGCCATCTCTTTGCGTCCTGGCTGAACATGACAAAGTCTATTATAAAATAATAAATCACCATAGGAAATGTATTCGCGGGTATACCGACAAATCAGATGATTTGTTTGCCCAAACAAACTAAAACCCCAAATTGTAGGATGCCCAAAGCACACGCGCGGACCAGGGACTCGGGAATGGAGTCTTATTTCAAATTTCGCGCCTTTTGGGTAGGAGGGGAGGTAACAATAACAAATATGGCGTTTCGGTGTAATCGAGAGTAATCTGTAGTCCCCTACCCGCTACATCTGCATTCCCCACATAAGTAAATCGACTTTATAATCCCTCTATTGACTTATATCTCTATGATTTTAATTCTGTGTATTAGACGATTGCATTTCAAGCCTTATTTTAATCTGAGGATCGACCTTAATACCAACCCCAGTGCGCATGACGGCTTAGTGGCACTTCTATCTGTTTTAGGTAAGTACAAATTCTCGAATTCACCAATTCCCCGAAATGAGTTTTGACAATCTTCCTTTACATGTAAATTTTGTGAATAATGTGTATCACAGCGCCACCTGTGGTGACACAGCCAAAGGTGGAGAATGAGGTTAGGGTTGGATTAAACCAAATGTGAGTTTAGCAAAAACAGTTAAAAATGTGTATTATTGTAGTCACTAATCAGTTATGAAACAAATTTTAAAATATTTATTTAAAAATATTTAGTAAACAAGTTAATTTGCCAATGTCAGTCTACTTTAAACGGCTACATTTAACATTATATTGATTCTTCCTTTTCAACTTAAATATGGGACGATTTGAATTCATTATAGCTCTTTGCCATTCAAATTATTTATTCTTACATAAAGAGATGTGAATATAATCCGCCCTCTAGCTCTTCACCTTTGACTCTGCCTCCACAGGTGCCGCCCTCTACGTACCAGGCACCTTACTTAAAGAGATGTGTTAATAGGATCCATTATCTGGCCCTTCACCTTTGGCTATGCCGCCACAGGTGCCGCCGTCTACGTACCAAGCAGCTTAATGAAAGAGATGAGCTAACAGGATCCGCTATCTTGCCCTTCACCTTTTCCTATACTGCCACAGGTGCCGCTATGAACGTATCAAACACCTTATTGCAGAGAAAATCAGGTTTCTGTCTCTTCACCTTTGGCTATGCTGCCGCAGGTGCCGCTGTGTACACACACTATTTTTGAAAAATTAAGATTCAGGAAAGAGAGAAAATAAAATTTACTATTAGCACTTGCATTGCAAAGCGCTTACAATTTCCAAATAATAGTTTTACAAATTAGGCACATTATATAAATTAAAAAATAGCAAATTTCGAATTCTCCTTTTTCGAGGTATCCAGAAAAAGTCATTGAGCCAGGGGGTTTTTCCGCTGCTTAAATCCAATCCAGCAACCACCTTCGATTGATGGGTTCCGAGACTTAGCATATTTCATGGGAATCGTTGTTTTCTCAGTCACAGTCAGTACGAATTTAGTCAACATATGGAAAATCAAAATTTTAGCTTCCATCAACGCAAATCGAGAAGCAATACAGTTTCGCGGGCCGGATCCAAACGGAATATATGAATACGGCTTAATGTTGCCTTTGTTTTCTTCGGAGAAACGTTCCGGATCGAATTTGTCCGGATTCGGATAGAATTCTTCATCGTGATGAAGACCAGCAATCGGTAACCAAATAACATCACCCGGTTGCAAATGCACTGGACTTTCGTAGGGTCTCTCCGGTTGAATTGTGTAAGGTTTTGTGCAAACTCTGTCAATTACAATAATTGCCGTATTCTTTCTCATATTTTCTGTAAAAAATATGTAGCAAAAATGAATGGAGATATTCCACATTGCCTCATGATGACGTCACGCAACTAATTTTAAGCATCTGATCTGGACCAATGTGTCGGATAAAAGGAACACCTCTGCACTGCACCATCAAGGCTACAATTGCCTTCGTTCGAGTTTATGTTCTCGCTGTGAACGCAAACGAAAATATACGAACTCGAACGAATACAATTGGAACCTTGCATGTACAAGGCATTCCAATTGTACACCATAGTGGTCCAGATCAGCTGTTCCATTAGAAGGTCAAATAGGTCATCTGGGGGTCATGGAACCAATGTTCCCTCTAAGCCGGAATGCGCACTGCGCGCAAAATAATTTGACTGATCAATGCTGTATCCGAGAAGGCGCGGTGACAAAAAAAAAGCTCTCAGCTAATATTTCTTGTACGCGGCAAATATTTCACGCGCGCAGCTTAGAGGGAACGTTGCATGGAACACCTCGATTGTTATCGTTATAACCACTTTTTATAACTACCTACTTACCACTGATAACCATATCCATGTATTTCATTTTGTTTATAATATCATAAGACAATTTGCCATTATTTTCTTCGTACGTTTTATCAATTTCTTGTCTCAATCGTTCTTGGATATCTGGATTGAGGGCTAACTCATAACACATAAAAGACATCATTGTTGAAATCGTATCGAAACCAGCAAAGAAAAAGATCATAACTTGCGCGACCATATCAATTTCAGTCATTTCTGTTTTTCGAACTTGTTCCGTTTTGCCAACATGTGATTCCTCAACGGTTGCAAAGCCGGCATCTTTTTGTTCCGTCGAGTCGTCGTACCTCAAACGCCCTTTACGTACTTCCATCAATAAGTGAATCATATCCGGACGAACGATATTTTGTTCTTTGCGTACTTTTATTGCATCTCTAACCATAGATGTGAAAAATGCTTTATTGTGTGATGCAAACTTTGTAATTTTGAAAAGCTTTAACAATAATCGGGAATATTTTTATTACTATTCGAGGGGAATGAGTTCGAAATGGCGGGGTAAACATTTCCTCAGCCTCAGACTATTCCCCTCCATTTCGAACGAGTTTTGGGTGTACTTTCGTTAAACACCCATCCCATGTTCCCTCGATAGTCGGTAAATATGGTTCAAATATGCTTGTGCATACAAAAACATTCATGCATTCATGGATAGATTAGGTTTGACGTGTTTGACCGTCATTCCTCATTGGGGAACGTCAACTCCGCTACCTTCACCTTACGCTTACCCAGACTTTTTGATTTTGAACGCACTCGCTATGAAGGTTTTTCCTAACCTCACAACAGTATTATTTCCTTAGAGGCTTAGAGCATTTAAATATGGAGGGAGCATTACCGGTACGGATTTAAGCCGACTGAAAGGCAAAAAATGTAGGTACTTCTTAAGTTTTAAAATCTGATATTGCGCAAACGCACAGGTCAGGTGGAACCATTGGGTGGAACCTTAGAGCACACCTCTTATTCACGCTTGCGTAGTATCAGATTTTAAAACTTAAGAACAACATTTTTTGCCTTTCAGTCGGCTTAAAAAGCAAACTGGCCCAAATAGGCTATGCTCTCTCCATTTTATATGCTCTAAGGTACTAAGATTATTTCTTTACAATCTTTACAATCAATTTTCAATATTGCAAAACTTACTTTAATAATTTTTGGAGCAATCACAAACAATATAAACCTAATACTTCTCCAGGAACCACTATAATTAGTGATTTCCTTTCCGTTCTTGTAAAATTCATTCAGGGGATCTTTTAACGAATCGACTTCTATACCAAAAGCACAATTTGCTATAACATCGGTAGCAAAACGAGTGAGGGAATCTTTGAGTTCCAGATCAATGACATTCATATTTTGTTTTAAGTAGAAATCGACATATTGCTGAGCAGATTTTTCCATCAATCCAAACATAGAACGCATTTTACTGGCTGTGAACGTGGGACCCAAAGTTGCTCGCATTTCCCTCCAATTATCACCGGTCAACGCGAACAAATTTCTGCTCCATAAAGGGTCCGTTTCGTCAGTGGTGAAGTTGTAGTGATCGACGAAATGATCAAAGTCCTTGGTTGTAATTTGTTTGATTAGGTTCGGATCACGTAACATTAATGTTGGCATTGTAAATTGATACAATCCGCAATATCTAAAAATTGCGACAAAGCAAATATGTGTAATCGTGGAATGTCATAATATTTATAATTGTTTTTTGATAAGGAAACCAAGGAGATTTGGAAGTACCTAACGAAAAATGTTGGAAAATCCAATTAAAGAGCGTAGGTTGCAACTAGTTTCGCGCAAATCATTTCTTTAGTTGTGGTATTTGCCTGGTGATGCCTTAATTCTGCGAAACTAGTTGCAATCTACGCTCTGCGTTAATTAAATCAACATCTTAATTGGAGGGATAAGTAGTTTTTAATTGGGTACCTAAATGTATGTACCTTGCATCTTTGAATCGATTGTATATATTCCTAACCATTTCTATCCGGGCTTCTTGTTTGAACATCATTTTGAAATTATCACCAAGTAAGGGTACTGGTTGTCCTTGCTTCACGTTTCTGCTCTTCCAATACAATTGCGGTTTCACCAGGAAACAATAAGAGAACAGAGCAAGTGCCAAGAGCACTAATATGAAACACATTTTGTCGACTTTTATTATCAACCGATTATTTATTATTGAATTCCATACAATTCACACTTAAATCGAAAAACTTCAAAAAATATATTGAAAGGGGTCTACAAAACCATTAAGAACGCACAGTCAGTATAAAAATAAATAAATGACTACCTATACAGACAGAAGAATAGAAGTGTCATTATCAAATTGATATTTGAAATCGTACTGTGAATACAAATGATAACGATGATGATAATAATCGATTCTCGCGATGGCAAACCTAATCATTAACCGCTTACCACACAGTGAAGTAGTTTTATAATGATTTAGGTATATTGTTATTAATTCCGATACACTGACTATCTAAGTAATTTCCTAATCATTAAACTGAGACAGCTCGACAGCTGGCTGCGCACCTAGGCAACCAGGCGGGCCTTCTCATTCGTGTCCATTCGCGTTATCTTTGGTCGCGATCAGTTTAACAGCTGCCAGCGACTCCGGAGTCATTTCGGGCGCCGCGTGTTTCCTGTCCGACGGTCCGGCCTCTTGCACCATAACCGTGGGATCAAAAGGCGCGTTTTATTGCAGACAAAAGTTAGACCAGTGAAACTAAAATGCAATGAAACGACTTCGTGAAAATTTAAATCATTTTGACATATAACTTATGAGTGACGGTTCAAAACATGTCTGTTCAGCGAGTTTATGGTTTATTTCTTTATTTAGCCTAGTGTTTTAAGATCACGTTTAGCAGAATCGTTAAAACCGATTGAT
>JARJEB010033470.1:0-13200 GCA_030264535.1 Liometoxenus newtonarum | reverse complement strand
TTAATAAGCAACGCGGGCTACCAAACCCGAATGAAATGAATGATCAAGCCCGTAATCAATCAAATCGTCCCATCACCGAACCGAACCCGAACATAATCTTCAATTCTTATTGCATACATTGCCACTGACTTTATTTTGTTGTTGTTTTTTTATATACCTATAATCATTGCCAACTTGATTAAAAGATGCAAACTAAATTTCAAACTAATGTCCTCAAGTTTTCTTAATATACTCGTACGACTAGATAGAACATTTTAATTTTATTTGATTTATTTAATTAAAATGCTTATTTCTTATAATTTCAGGTAAGTCCCAATTTCCAAATGTTTTTAATAAAACGCGGTGAGTTTATTTATTGTTCAATATTTACCTTTGCGGTTGTGACAGGCGTCATTATGCAAAATATTTATGCGCATTCGTTTTGTATGATACTGGTAACTGGTAACTGGAAACTTGAATAATAATTAATGAATCATTAATTGCCCAGTTTGCATGAATCGGTGCAGTGTTGTTTTGTGGTTCGCAATAAATAAAGTTGAAAAAACCACTTTATTTCAACAAATATTCACTGGAGATACCTGGAAAATTTTCAATATGTTATTTACCCATCAACAATTTCCGCTGACGTACAACTTTACTAAATTCGCATTTATTTCATTATAATCAGTGAATTCATCACAATAACATGATTGAAACAAAACAATTTGTTTCCATTTATTTCTATTTGTTATCATCGTTAGGCACAAAAAGTTTTTACTTAGAAAAACGAACATTACTTACATTTGTTCTTGACATATGTGTTGTTTGTGCATTACATATAATCATTTTTGTTTAATTAATCATTATCACATTAATTGCTACTAACAATTACCGTGAAACATTAATTTATACAGTTTGTTTCATTAAGTAGCTAGATTTCTATAGAGAACAGAATAAAACACTCAGTATACTTAGCGAAAAACCATTTAATAGATAGCAATACTTCAAGACATCAGACTTTTTATATTCAAACATTAAAATGTCGATTGCAATTTGCCAATGTGTAATTTCCACGAACACGTGCCGACCATCATTTAGTGAACAATTTGCTAGATAGACTTTAATACTTATAGAAATACACAATTTGCGTGTAAGATAAAATAATGTCCCTGACTTATTTTTTTGCTTGTCTCTAGATATACAGAATATTCATTTATCGAGTGGCCATGGAGATTTACATGTTAAAAACTTTAAGTCATGTTAATTGGTCTCCTGCGCAATAGTTTGCAGAAAAAAAATCACACTCTTAATTTTAACCCATTCTGATAATTTTTATACCGGTCATGGTCCGATTGTTTAAGAAAAAAAATTGAAAAATTTATCGTAGGCAACCATATTGACATCAATATTTTATTGATCTGAGTAAATGTATTTTCAAATATTATTTTCAAATTTTTTCACTTTTTAAAATTTTTTTCTTTAGCAGTCGGACCATGGCAGGTATTAAAAATTATCAGACTGGGTTAAAAATGGTACAAATTAAGAGTGTGACCTTTTTCTTTGCAAACTATTGCGCAGGAGGAGGCCTAAGACAGTCGATAAAAGAATATTCGGTATATTGTTTTTTTTCCTGCACTTTATTTATATTTTTACACAAGTATAGGAATAATTATTAAGTATGTACTTGCACTTTATTTATTTATTTATTCATTCAGTCGCGTAAACAAAGAAATTCTGTCGCGTATACTAGCAATTAATGCGCACGGTAATTGTGGAATTGGTATAATAATAAACTTACAGATAATTAGCTATTGAAAGGTTTTAACTCAGTATCTATGAGTGAAAGTGATTTATTCTTTTATTCATGCCTATATGCAACAATTTAACATAAAATAAAATAATGGGTGCGTTTTGTTGCGAACGAAAGTTATACCTGTGAGCCTAAAATTTTGAAATATAACTTATGAGAAATGCGGTACAAAACGTTAGGGGTTTACGGAAATTCAACCCGGGTCCCTAGGACCCTAGGACCCTAGGAGTTCCGACTCGATCACTCAAGTATTCGAACGACCGAACCACTCGAACGAATGACAGACAGACTTGTGTCGTCACTTTCTACTGTAGCCACAATCACAATTAATTCGGTTAGATCAATTAATTAGTTTGTGATAAAATTTTACATATTAATAGTATATTATTCAATGAGCGCATATGCAGGCTATTATACGCGAAGGCGAGGTTTACGTAGCGAGACGTTAGTCGAGCGGAGTAAACGCCCGAGCATATAATAGGGCATATACGCGAATTGAATACTATACTTTATCCGCGACGACAAAATTTAATTTGGCTTTCAAACTTAAAAATTCAACCATGGAATTCAACAAATAATCCTAGATGACGTTTTAGATGCAGTCCGTGTGTCACATATCATTATTGAATGCAGGGAAGGGCTGTGCTTGACGTAAAGTAAATTTCCAAAGGAATAATGACCTATTATTGACGTGTCTCAAGCTCCATTATTCGCGAGTAGTATTAATGTGGGTTATATGTGCCCGTATACACACCTAATAATGGTTGTTTTACTTGGTCGTCGCGGATAAAAACATTTATATTTGAGTATTCGAATAATCGGCACGTAGATTTAAATATTCGATTTTTTGAATATTCATATACTTAATTTTCGCATTAAAAACGTTTGAATATTAAATACTAAATTTCCCATTAAAAACATTTAAATTTGAATTTTCGAATAATCAAATGCGTAGATTTGAATAATCAACTTTTATTGAATATTCAAATACTTAATTTTGCATTAAAAACATTTATATTTGAATATTCGAATAATCGAACACGTAGATTTAAATATTCGACTTTTCTGAATATTCAAATACTTAATTTCGCATTAAAAATTTATATTTGAATATTCGAATGATCGAACACGTAGATTTGAATATTCGACTTTTTTGAATATTCAAATACTTAATTTCCCATTATAAACATTTATATTTGAATATTCGAATAATCAACACGCAGAATTGAATATTCGCCTTTTTTGAATATTCAAACAGTTAATTTCCCATTAAAAACATTTTTTTGAATATTCGAATAATCGAACACGTAGATTTGAATGTTCGACTTTCGTTTTCAAAACATTTACATTTGAATATTCGAACAATCAACTATTTGACTTATTCGATTTAGATTCCCAGCATTAATATTTTTGCATTTCTTACCCATTTTCTTATATCTTTATATATTTCGCTTAATTTTCTTTGTTTTCATTTACTACATATTTTATTGTAGGAATTGTTGAAAATATATATAAGTACGCAGACATAAAATGTTGACCTTAATTAGTATTCAATGACTTTTCCATTTCCACAAAAACTATACAAGCAAGAGCACGAATTTTGGCACGGCATGAAAACTGCGTAATAAATTTTACACTTTTGCAGGAAAAACCTCTGAAAATAGTTCTGTCCAGTGAAGAAATCTAGGTTAATACAAACAATGACTCAACTGCCTGTGGCGATTTAATCATGATTTCATAGCGTGGACGGTCGACCCGACCTGCAGGAAGTTGTAAACTGGATGAGAAACGGCAGAATGGAAGGAAGTCGTTGTTCGAGAGTAGGAGTTTCGAAGTCGGTCAAAGAGGGTGAACGAGTAAAGAAAGGGGTTGGGAACCAACTATTAATATTATACTCACTAACTCATAGTCAATATGTATAAAACTGGAATGGAATTAATGTGCTTATGTGTAGAATTGTAAGAAAATCCTTGGTTTTGGTATATGCGGTCATTTCCGCTAAGAAGGCTGTGGCATAGTTTTCCAGTTTATTCCCGTTTTTTTTTTCTTTTCGTACTTTTTAAGTTTCTTTGTGATGATAATCTTTAGTTTACGTGACATGTCCATTCTTAATAGAATTTTTTTATATTTTTTTCCTTTTTACTTGTTCTGCAATTGTTTCCATTGGAAACTAGAACTTTTAGAACTTTTGGTTTGTGTTCTGAAATTTTCTTACCTATAAATTTTCTTTGTACTTTAGACCTGTAGTTTTTAAATACAAAAAAATATGAATAAGAAAATTTTATTTCAAAATTTCATAAAAACTCCTTGACTGGTTAAAGTTGTGCAAATTAAATTTAACATGAATATAAATTCTACTTTACTTTACGAAGATTGAAGTTTAATAATAACTAATTTAAATGAATTGAATGAACAAGGACAAAGGGCTTTTCAACTATATCGGAATGTTTGATCAGGAATTTACCTATTTACAAATAATGAAAAAAAAACAGCAACAATGAAAATTTAAAAACCTCTATTGAATTAGTTGTATTTTTTATATAAATAATTTTTTATTTCTGATGTCATAATAAATCCGTTTTTTGATTTGCAAGGGTCAATATCACTAGAATGATAATCACGAACTACCAGAACAATGACCAAGTGCGATAAAAATCGCAATTACAAATCTCGCAACAATCAACAGTGGCTCGTTATATCCATTAGAATCAAATCACAATCACAAAATTTACCCAATGGTGACAATAATAATATTAATAATAAAAACATTTGCTATGTTTACCACATGATTTAATTGTAGACGCACGAATCATGGCACAAAGAATGATGTCCTCTATTAAGTATAAATATCTTTGGATTATTTATGCGATTGTTTTTTTTTATTAAGAAAGATGGAAATGTCAATAATTAAAACATTAAGTAACCACGATGAGTGAATAAATTCAGTAATTACTTTGTCTTTACTTCCATAAATAATCATGTCAAGTTTGAACTTGTAAGACAATTGCGGAATTGAAATTTCGCCGATCTAGTGATTTCATGAAAACTTTCTAGGGTTTTTAGTGTCTCAGAATTTATGTTGGTACATATTTTTTCGATAGTTATTCATCTTCCTTGTTTATTATAAATACTATCAGAAATAGGTTATGATGCATAGAAATGTCCGAACGTGATACATAACCTCACTTCCTTATTCATTATCCGCGATTTTATTCCCGCAAGGTTCATCCACCAAATCAAACCAAGCTTTCTAGGGTTTTTAATGCGTCAGAGTATATGTTGGTACATATTTTTTCGATAATTCTTCATTTTGCTTGTTTACTAAAATGGTTAAAGATACATAAAAATGTCGGAACGGATCTGATAACCTCACTTTCTTATTCAGTATCCACGATTTTATTCTCCCAAGGTTCATCATCGCGCGCTCCCGCAATTTTTAAATTTCTTTATTAAATTAAAAATACGTAATTTCAATTCCGCAATTGTAAGTACACCTTTAGCTTTGTTCAGGTACACTTTTTTTAACAATATTAGGTGAATTGAGCTGGTTCCGAGATTCCAGTTTAAAGAACTCAAATTCACTCTAAACTACTTAGAGGTATTCCAGACTACTCCGAGAAGTTCCATATTACTCTGAGTAGAGTAACATATCGAAGGCAGCTCGGATAACTATTATATTAATATTTCTAACTCAATAGCCTTTACATGTGCTTTATTGTACTCTAAACTACTCAGAGTAGTTTAGCATGGGTATATTGAAAGCAGCTATTATTTATTGGTGCCTCTCATTAAATTCGTAATTATATAGTTGAATCATCAAATAAATGTATTTCCATTGCTAAAAGTAATATGAAATTTGAAATATGTTACACATATAGACAACACAGATAAAAACAAAACTATGAAATTTCGTTTCGCTTCGTTACGCTCGCTGACTCAGTGCATCAGTATACGTCCACAACAATACCAAAAACAAAACGATATACAGAAAAACTTCAATAGTAGCTCTGACGGTGTATACAAAGAGTTTCGATAACTTGTGAATAAAATATTGTCTTTTCAAAGAATAAAAACATTACCAATTCAAAAAAAAACTCAAAAAATTGAGAAGCAAAACAATTTTAAAGCATTTTTCAAAGACTTTTTCTGTTTTGTTATAGTTACGGTTATAATAATTGAACACTTGTTGTAAAAACTAAACAAACACAGTGTCAGTACTAAATTTAGTAAAAAAATTTCATATATCTCATAAACATTACGCTTTAGTAATTTTCTTTTTGAAACCCTTTCAACTTGTGAATTGTTGACTTGCAATTTTAATTTGTTTTGTTATTGCTGTAGAAATTGAAAGTGAATCCCACTTGTTTCTCGTTGTTGTTATTTCTGCGTCGAAAGAGAATCGAAATAATTTACTATTGTTCAAAGTTAATAGGTAAGAAGCAAAATAATATGCAATAGTAGGTATAATCCTTATTCGATTTGTTTTCAATTTATTTTCTTTTATTTAAAAAAAAAACTACAAAAGATTTATGTCATTGACATTAGGTATGTTAGAACCATGAAATACGAGTAATTCAATTACCCCAATTGTAATCAGGAAGTTTACAATTTTGTTTTGTTTTCTAATCGTAATCCAACTGCAATTACGATTAACATTGTACGAAATTAGTTGAAAAAATATACTAATAAATACTCGTATTATTCCTCATTCTAAGTAAACAAGAGGTTTGGTGGGCGTGTTGAGGGCTGCCATTTGCACAAGTATACTCCACGCAACTAGTTTGGGAATTTATATACTAAAACGTATTTATACGCGCGAATTTTGAATATACTTATACGAAAATTATGCCTACTAAAATCAGATCAATGTTAAAATAAATTAGAAGACACGTCACTGATAGATATAGATGTCTTGTGACTTTATTATTGAGTGCGATTTGTACCGCAAAAATGTTTGATTTAGTTCACACATTTTTCCTGGCTTATGTTTCCTTAGAAGCGGTGCAAATCTTAGTATTTTATTTAATTGCAAAGTTATTGCGCATTTTTATTTATTTGCAAATTATTGCTACAAGATAACAAGACAACGCATATTAAACAATAAGAAACAAGAAAAAGAAATTTTTGCTTAAATAACAAGTCAAATCGGAAAATTATTTAATAATTTTCAATTACTGGATATGTTTTCGTTTGTTAACATTTTTTAAATGCCTTATTAATACGAATTAAAAAGAAAACGTTAATTGAATACAAGTGAAAATTATTATAAAACGAGAGTGCAATGAGCTAGAAAAAGGCAAGAATGAGACGCTTTCCAACATTTTAAAAAAATTAGAAGACAAAATCTAACACGACATTAATCCAGTCAAATATTAATTTTTTTTAATATGAATAGATAGTATTGTTCCAAAACCAATCACCATTTATTTTTACATAATTTCAATATTTTATAGAAAAGTTTATTAAAACTTACCGTGCCTTTCTTAATTCTAAATAGTTTCTCTTCAGTTTCCCCACGTTATATATTTTTCGTTTTTTTGTAACTATTTTATAATATACAGACGAAGAAATTACATTTTTAATAAAAGGTATAGCTCTGTAGAAACCAAATTTCAAAGTATATCAAGCGCCAAGTGTTCATAGTGTTCATAGAATTTGGTATTTTGCACTTTGCACTCACTATGCGAACTGAAGTGAAACTTAAAAGGGTTAGATTTTGAAACGTGGAACTGGGGAAGGGTGTTAAATAACGACTTTTAGGAAGTTGGAATGTAACCAAACAATGAACTCCGCGACTGAGCCACAAGAAAATGCACGTCCGTTCGTCACACCAGCTATTTTACAATAAAGCACAAACCAAATTACGACCTCAACAAAACGTCCTCAACATGAAGCGCCAAGCGCATGAATATATGAGTAAATCGAGTAAACTGCGAAGCGAAAGACTTCATTGTGAAGTAGCTAGTATAGTATTGTGAGAGGTAAAAATCGAGGCATATTTATCGGCAAAATGTTGGGCCAAGTGACCGCGGTAAATTTCCGCCTTTTTTTAACTCGGTTTTGAGACAGACTAACAAACATTATTGAGATTTTGTAATGGCTACTAATAGAGATATTTTGCAAGACGTGTTTTTTGATTGTCGTAACACGTCAAACGCTCTGCGCATACTTCTACTGTGCTACGTGTTACGACAATCAAAAAACACGCCTGGCAAAATCTCTCTAATAGCTAATACAAAATCTCAATCAAAATAAATTAATAATGTACATTTGAGTTGCATTTTAATATTTTTGGACAAGAAATTTACGCTAATCATTTCAGAAGGACATTTGTCCGAATTTTAATTTATTGGCAAAATCACAACGCAATTTAAATAATACTTGATTCTTACTAAGATTGAAAATTCAATATTTCTGACAAAAAAATGGAACATAACTCATGACGATTGAATAGCACGAACAACAACAAAATTGGACGCATACTTTGCTGATTTATATTTTGAATTCGAGTCAAGGACAAGGGACTTTGCCAAATTCGCTTTGAATTTGAGTGCACATAAAAAAGAATAAAAATTGAGGTCAATAGATCATTTTAGGTTGATAACATTTTATCATATTTATTTTCATTAAGTTCAAAAACAAAGAAAGTTAATTAACATCTTAATTGTTTGAACAAAACTAAACTTCAGATTCAGGTATCTTTATATCGTTACCATCACCTTGAATCATCTCCATTTCCCTCTTCAGCATCCTTCAAACATTTATCAATCTGTCGGTCGTAAGCATACAGTTTCGTCAAGGCCTGATTCGGTGCGGTATTCAACCAGTCGTACTTTTCCTTAACAGCACCGTCTGCAACTTTGAAATACGCTCTCACTGCTTCTATCAAGATCTTTTGGGCATCCCCAATCTTTTGATAGTCCGTGCACGGGTCCATACCGCAGTCTTTAACCATTTGCTTTATTTCTTTTTCGTTCGTATCAAATTGCGCGTTTTGATCAGTCAATTGATCTTCGACGAATTTAACGAAATTTACCTTTCTTTCCTGATTCATCTCATCCGTAATATTTTTGCCCACAGCTAGTGCTTCTTTTTGAATATCTTTACATTCATCCGGGACATTTTTAACACCATCAAATTTATTCTTGATTTTGTTGATTTGTTGGTTCACCCCTGACTTTGAATAACCAATAAACTGGCGGAACTGCTTTTGTCTCTCTTCTACCCACTTGTGTAATTCTGATTTGGTATTGTCGGCGATTTTCGATAGTGCTTGAAGATTTTGGGATGCGTTCACTATTCCTTCGTATTCAAGCAAAGATCTCCTATCAGCAAGTGTGCCCACTACAAGAGCGAGTAGTGCGGATAGAAGAAAATATGTTGCCATTATATTGTTGTAAACAATGTAAACTATTAAGTTTCAGAAAAAATGGTTTCTCTGTAGGTTGATTGTCTAAAGTCAGGACTTTATATACCTGTACGAAAATGAAAAAACTTTGGTAAAACCGTTAATGAGAAGTTATTAAATAATTGGTTTGTTTTTCTACCATTTCAATTTTTGACTTAAAAATAGCGTGGTCACCACATGGATAGTTACCGGAAGGCTTCAAGTGAGTCTCGGAAATGCAACAGTAGTGCACATCATGGTCATGTTGGAAACGTTCAAGTTCCATTTTTTGGCGCGAAATACCGTTCGCGTTAAAATTAATTAGGTTGGTGCAAGACATTTCTAACTCCCTCGATTATCGCAGGTAATAACTCGAGGATAATTCCCATGATTTCGGATTTGAGAGATTCGCGATCGGTAATAAAACCGGGGGCGGCGCGGGGGTCGCGAAAAAAGGGTTGCCACTGCGGGGCGGTTGGTGGGGGGCTGCCCTGCCGGGGGCGGTCGGGGGCGGCTTTAATGATCGAAGATGCTGCTAACTCCGATGACCGTTCGCGTTTCGCGACAGCTTTTGCCGCTTTAATGTTGTCAGGGTAAGCCGGGCATTCCTTGTAGGACGCGGTGTGCGCACCGCCGCAATGAATGCACTTTGGCACGAATTTCTTGCGTTTGACCTCAACGCAAACCCGAGATTCATGATCGGCGGCACAGTTAGCACACTTTGGGCCGGCGGTGCAAAGCGAGGACACGTGTCCATGTTTCTGACACTGGAAGCATCGCCTGACGGACGCGGGGCGACGCTTGTATTGGCAGAGAGTACGGCGTGGATAACGTTATCGCACGTGAGTAAACGTAACGTTTGCCAGTGTCATTGCGATCTGACAACACCAATACCATGGGGAAGGTCTTATGGCCGTTTGCCATACCGCTAACGGCGTTCACTTTAAAGCCTTGGGCTTTAAGATCATCCGTTATCTGTACCTCCGTATTCAGGCACGCCCCTAAGGACAACCTGTAGGGCCCTCTCGCTTTGCAGCGCGAAGGTGTGATACGCGAACTTCTCGTCGTCGAGATGTTTTCTGAATTGACGAAAGTCAACGGTTGACTTGAAGGAAAACCGAACTGCACCCGACGTGTTCTTTGCCTTGAAGCTAATGCCTTTCGCTTCCGCGAGCCTAACTACTTGGTAGAATTTAGAAGTATCTGTGAGCATGATCGGGGGCGCATGCTCATGAGCTGAAGAATTTTGTGCCCCCTGGATCGGGGGTGGCCAAGTGGTTGGTGGCGGCGGGCAGGTTTGCTCCACAAGCCTGGAACACGACGGTTGAGGTGCGCGGCCTAGCCTACGGCACGGCTTATTGGATTTGGTGGGAATGAACGTGGCTTCCGGCTGTTCTGTTCTCGGGACTGGGGAGCTTTTGGGACTACTTGGCCTACAATCGCGAGCTGGGGGCGGCTCCTTTGCAGCAGATGTCCCAGCTTCTAAATTTATGTACAATTTCCACTTTCCGATCAAAATTACTTATATAGTCGGAAAGTTGCGCGGAGCAAATTTAACGTACCTCTTTATTTTTATAATGAGCCAATTAAATTTTGAAACGATGCAAACAGCTACTTTTCGCTATATAAATATAAAGGCGAGTTATTTTTACTATTTAAAATATTTTTTTAACAAATGTGGCCATGTTATCGTTGAATTCTTGAATAAATTAATTTATATGTATACCTGTGTTGCAAAACTTTTGTATGCTATACACGTGGATGCAACGTCATTTTATCACAGGGCCTGTTGTTCAGTTTAGGACAGAACAGAACATGAAAGAACAGAACACGAAGAAACATAAACACAACATGAAAACAGAGCATGAAAACAGAGAACAGTGAAAGAAGGGAACACTGAAAAAAACAGAATCAAGAAATAAGAGAACACTGAAATAAAAGAACCTTGTCAAAATAGAACACTAAACAATGGGAAGGACGTGGTTGTTATTATTTAATCATAAATATTCATTCGGAAATATTAATGAATCCTTTTTACTTTAATTACATAATTAAGGAATTAGGTTCTTTCCAGAAAAATATAATAGCAATACCGCTGTTCCCATTGTTCAGTGTTCTATTTTGACAAGGTTCTTTTTATTTCATTATTGTAGAAATTATATAAGGTCGAGTGTTTATTTATTGAAAAGCACAAGTAATATTAGAATTAGATCCATAAAAAGTAAAGAAACTGATAATTAATGAAATTTAATTTTACTTAAAATTGAATGAAACTTAATGGTATGAATTAAAACTGAAACCATAATGAAAATGACTTAAAAACAAACATTAGTGAAACAATTTAAAACTGAACATAATGAATACAACTTTACTTTAGACTTTTAATTTCAACATATGGCTTTAGCATGAAGATAAGAAATAAATCGGTACGGCTTCGCACCGCTCAACTTTCCGACCATGCACACTACGATTTCGTAGAACTCGTCAACCGTAAATGTAATTGAGATCGGAAAGTAGAAATTGCCCAGAAATTCACTGATTTCAAAACTTAATCTCATTTCCACTTTCCGATCAAAATTACATTTACGGTCGACGAGTTCTAGGAAATCGTAGTGTATATGGTCGGAAAGTTGTGCGGTGCGAATCCGTACCGATTTATTTCATATGTAAAATTAATTAAAAAAATTATGCGGTGAGGATTCGTATCTATTTTTAAATTTCGATGACGTTCAACGTCAATTTCAATATTTGTAACCTTCCTATGAAGTTTATATTGTCAATTCCGAGTGCCAGCGTGTTGGAGAGTTGCGTTAGCAACATGCTTATAATATATTCTTGTGCTGATGATTGTTACGGGATTGTTGAAATACATTAACTAATACATTAACCCAAGAAGAAATGTTATTGGCATATCTTGTAGGAAATTCAAAACACTTTCGGACAGTATACAGGGTGTCACATTCTCATGAAATAGTTCGATTACGTCTAAACGGTTAGAGATAGACGAAAAATGAAAATTCAATCTAACCTTAATTTTTCGAGCTACATCTCTTAAAATTATTTTCCAGTATACAGGGTGTCTCATAAAAGCTCTCCCGACATCAACTTTGTTTTTTTAAATAACATCCCCTAACTTTCTCTTCATTTTTGAATTCTTCATAAAATTTGGAATCGTCTGATAACCCACAGTCGACCCTTTGCTCTAACCGTTAGGCCGCCATCTTAACTTTTATTCCAGAAATGTCACTTACCAGGGTTATTTTAAAAATTCATTACTCAGAGACGGTACAAGATAGCAAGTTGCGGTTTTCTCATACTTTTAGAGGAGCTTTAGAGGAGCTTTCTTTCTATTGGTCCAAAGTTTCATCATCTGTCCAGGTGTATTTTCTGCGATTTTTCCAAGTTGAGATATTTCAATCGACCAAAACTCATTTTTTTCAAATCGCAACCGAAATTTTTTTTAGCTGCATGTCTTTGGCATCTAATTACGCATCTTTTGATACCATCATGTCCTATGGCCATGTGTGCCATTTTGGGTCTTTTGACAACCACATTTCCATAGGACATGATGGTATCAAAATAAGCAGAATTAGATGCCAAAGACAACCAGCTAAAAAAAGTGTGTGTTGCCATTTGAAAATAAATCGGTACGGGTTCGCACCGCACAACTTTCTGGCCATATCCAATACGATTTCGTAGAACTCGTCGGTTGTAACAGTAATTTTGAGCGGAAAGTTGAAATTGTACAGAATTTTAGTGATATAAAAACCTAATCAATCACACTTCCACTTTCCGATCAAAATTGTGTTTACGGTCGACGAGTTCTAGGAAATCGTATTGGATATGGCCAGCAAGTTGTGCGGTGCGAACCCATACCGATTTATTTTAATTTCGATGACATTTAACGTCAATTTCAATATTGAAGTTTATATTGTCAATTCAGAGTGTCAGCTTGATGGGAGCAGCATTGTTCATTTCTATTCTTATGCTGGTGATTGTTATGGGATTGTTGAAATGGTAGCAC
>JARJEB010033465.1:0-25635 GCA_030264535.1 Liometoxenus newtonarum | reverse complement strand
ACAGGTGGTTGGGAAAGCTCTCTGATTGGTCAACTTAAATTGCTTCCTGTTTAACAACGGTGCTTCCCTGAACATTTTGGTATTGGACTTTCTTACTCAGTTTTTCATGTAGAATCTGCCATTTTCCGCTGTATCGTTTGGTCTGGGACACCCTGTATTTATTTTATCGCTTTTCCACCCCTACCACTAAACTTCCCTGCTGTGTAAGGATAATAGAGTTTGATGTGAGTATAACATCGAATCAAACAAAAGTAAATGAATATGAAACGAGACACCACCGAAGGCATGATTACAATACGTGCGATGGTGGCATTAAAGTAATGAAATGGGCGTTCGTTAACCAGTCACTTTACACAGTTTTATGCAAGCAGCAAACTGCGTCCTCCCTGCATAGATGGAAGTGCGTTACGACATAAAAGAGCATATACAATCACTGCATGATTTGCCTCAACCATCAACTCACAACTCCGGAAGCAGGTCTTTATTATAATGTTGTTTGTTAACTATAATAATATATATACCTACATTACGAAAACTCGTTCTACATGCAGTGCTATTGTCTTTTCTTGGAAAGTAATTAATAATTTCAAGTCATATTTTATTACGTAGGAATTTTCATTTTCAAAACTCGCGCAATATGAGCTCAGTCCTCAAATTTACAAATTGATCAAAGCGAAGATATTAATTCTGAATCGTTTAAGAAGATTGCTAATTGATCATAACTATGTATGCAATAAGTAATACAAATAAAATTCTTTGCTCATAAGTTTAAAATTGAATTGCGCAATGCAGCAATCAAAATTTTCATATTTTCATTTTATACTGAACTTTACCATTAAAGAAAGCTTGGAGTTAGTTATAGAATATTACATAAAATAGATGTGGGCAAGGGCGCCGACTACGGGGGGCCCGAGGGGCTCCGGCCCCCCTGAGCGCCAATATAGCGGGGTCGCCCCCCCCCCCCGAGAAATCTCCAATTCGCCAAGTGCAAAAAAAAAACATTTTGCATTTGCTCCCAAATGAGCGGTAAATTTGAATGTTAACGGTGATTGTTGGGCGCAAATGTCTGAGAAAATCATAAAGTCGGCGCCTATGGATGGTGGGTATAGCATAATATTAGAAAATTGCAAAGTTTTTAAAGTAATTACAATACGAAAGTGTTAACATGAACAACGACGTAACATCAAAATTGTAAAGCAATGGCGTCCAGCAACAACACTTTGTCGAAAGAGCCTACTCACGAAGCATGCAGTTTTCGGAAAGTATATCAAGTAACTAGGTGGATGGTAGATACTCGCGTGTATAATCCAAGTCGTTTTAACTTTAAATTAAATTACTGAAGAATTTATGATGAGGTGGACTTTTCGTAAACTAAATGTTGAAGTAGAAAAGCACGTTTACGCGCTTTATATGAAAGATGGTAAAGCGGATGGAAAGCAGTTAAATTCATTCTGTTACGATGCGGTTTTTATTAATAAACATTTCTAATTGTTATTAACCTGGATTTATTTATTCAGAATTTACATTGCACATGTTTTATGGGGTAGTTATGCAAATTCAACAGTAAGCCATGAAACTAAGAACAGAATAATGAATATGATGGAAAAAGAGAAGTTTCTTTCCGACCATAAACCAACAACAGAGTAACACGGAAAATTATAAGCGGTATGGTCCGTAATATTTCTTTTTTGCCTGAAAATGCCTAATAAGGGACTACTTGATTAAATATAAATTATTTAATTATGTTATGATTCAAACGAATCACGTCCTGCCGCTGTGAACGGAAAATAATGAATAACAAATGCCTCACTTTTTCACTTTACCCATGGATACATATTCATTAATTCAATTTAATTTAGCGCTCGTTTGGGTAGTGAACTGTTGGTTGATGGTATGCCATTAGGTTCATTTGGAACATTCGTCCATTCGTTGAGGTCATAATTTCATTTCGTTAATTGTGTTTGCATTACACGGCATTATCAATTGACATTCAAATTTATCAATTATTCGCATACATTTTCCTCCTGCCACATTTCGAATGCGATCACGTTTCGGTAATAAACTTTAGTACGTGCATCTTTAATGACCTGATCATATTTCAAAATATATATCCATCATTGCAACGGGAAAAACTTCAAGTTGTAACTTAGTTATAAAACTTTCAATGATTCGTAGTGAACATCCTGTGGCAGGAAAAATGTTTTCCAAGTTTTTAATGGACAATTTGTTAGTTATTTCTGCAAATTATTAATATTTTTTAACAGGACTTAACTTGCCAACTAGCTTTTAATATGAATCGATCATGTTCTTGAAGACACAAAATGAAATTTTCGTTTTAACTTCCTGTTAATTTTTGAGTTTCGTGTAGGTACAAGTGGAGTTTGTAAGAAGAGCAATTTGAATTTAAATTCGGTGTTTTTCACATTAATGCTGGAGTCTTCGCATAGCGGCATGCAATTTATGTTTAACAGCACAGTTACAATAAAGCGGCTAATAATCGTATTTCATAATTATTATACGTTATTATGTTCGTGCATGTGCGGGCGTATAAAATAAAGATAAGACCCAGCCACACGTCACCCCGGGAGCAGCTTCAAACTGGATGCTACGATAATAAGTAATTTCTTCTTTTAATATCACAATATTATCAGAACAGAAGAAGCTAAACAAGTTAAAAGGAGCAAGATGGTTCAACTCTATCGCGTAAACTGAAGCGAGACAAACGAAAATCAGAGGAAATATTGTTTTTATATAAAATTCGTAGGATAACAGGCATAAGATAATAATTTCAATCAGAAATGTCGACATTGCAAAAATCAAAATAATTTTATATTGTGTCAGAAAATTATCAGGAGATCAAAAAAATGCCTTTGCGTTTCTCGTTTCTTATATGATGGTAAACATCGTGTCCTTGAACGCCAGGAAAACGGCATTACGTAACTCAACAAATATTCAACTGTTGTTTACAAATTTTGTTTACAAATGTATAAATCCACTTCATAAAAGTCAAGTCATATTGTTTGTTTTTTTTATGAATTTCGACCGTAAACACATCAAAACATTTTTAACAGCGAAAATGTATATAAGAAAATTTAATTATGCACACGTGTACGCAATTATATGTAATACATTATTTCCACTTGACTTGACGGTGGCGACAAGTTAACTTTAACAAATACTCGCAAATGTACTTACAGATGTTTGAACTGAAGGATTGGAGTGCGCAGTGAAGCAGAGCTAAATTATTTACACATACCTTTCACAAACTTACGAGTTTATCTGCAAACTATCGCGAAAACCGAACAATACAAGTGTGAATAAGACGAAATAACTTAATGTTGACTTAGTTGACTGTGTGATGGTGTTTATTAGTCATCGAGACAAGTAATTCAGTGTCGAAATAACTGACTAGTTATTCTGTAATTGTCTCGGTCTAGCTATGGTGGCGCTCGGTTCAGGGTTTAAGTTAAACGGGGCCGCCCTTAATGTGTTCAGTTCGGGAGTAAACTATTCCTTTATTTAAGCAACAAGCCAATATGTTATTTTATCTACAAGTTGGTTGAAAGACTTCAAACTATTTACATAAAAACATTATTTTCACTCTGGGAATTTGCATTGTAATAAAAGTTATTTGTTTGAAGTTTCTAGTTGAATAGATTCATTTGAATATGGTGCCTGTTCCTATCTATACATCATAAAGTAAAAGATATTTTGACTATTGTCCCATCAAAACCACCCTCATTGTTATATTTTGATTCAATAATATGAAAATGTAAAAATTCTATGTTGCGAGGAGAAAAGTGTACTGCTAATGTGGCCATCGAACACACATTTTATTGTCCCATTTTTACGTCGCCCCTCCACCCTCCACCCACAGCATACATTTCCATATTCATTTTCCTTTCCACTGCATGTTCTCTGTGGCACTGATATCGCTTAAGGGTTGAAATCGTCCATGTATTGTTGTAACTGAAATATAAAACGGGCAGAACCGTTTCCACTGATAAGATAATGAATTTACGTGTTTATAATGTATACGGGTGGTACATACATACACGTACACGTGCCTTCGGCAACCCCAACGTTCGCATTGCCTCACTTCGCCGCCCCACGCGATAATTTAATATTTCATTATTCGACCGCCGTTAGGCTACGCTACGAATACGTGAAAAGTAGTTGCGAGAGACCTATAATGACGGCACGTTGCCGCCCATCAATTTTAGATCAATCTGCCAGTGCACTCCGAAACTACAACTTGTTGAGTGAAAACAAACGAACGACTGAATTGGATATAAAACAAACGATGGGATAGATACCTACCCCTAATACCGAGTACGTGATAATTTAGTAATCAGGATCTATAACAACTGTACGTGAATTATGAGAGAGAGAGAGAGAGAGAAAGAGAAAGGGGGAAAACGTAGAAAGGAAAGGAGAATTTATATTTTGCAAATTGCCAATTTACAAATTGCGTTAAACTAAAAAAAACTAATTACTTCCTAAACGTGCCTAAGTAGATTGTCGGCGTACTTTCATTATCCTTATTATAATTGATTGAATATATGGAGAAGTTGAAGGGTAAAATGGAAAAGAAAGTGCTTTACCATTCAGATACTTACTGTCCCAAGAGGATTATTATCCTTTCAACCACTAAGCATTATTTACCATTGGGTCCTGTATAAGGGTGTGAATATATAGATATCGACGTTATCTTTATTTCGTCGTGAACAACAGTGTTTTATACGTTCAAAACTGTTGTTGTAGTAAATTTGAAAGCAAAAAGCACGGATGTGACGAGGGTGCACCTTAGTACTTCGTTTGCCCTTTCCTTGCTCCAAGGCGCAGGGTGAAAAGCGCAGTCTAACATTGTATTTTGTTGCGAAGCGATTTATATGACTCGGGGCTTTAACGTTTTTCCAAACCTTATAATATCTGATTGAAAATTTCTCGTTCCGCAATGGAAGCATGTATGTAAAGGACTATCTACTGTTAGATAACTCGCAGGTAGGAGGCAGGAATAAGTTTAGGGAACAAGTATAAAAATCGGAATAAGTGTAAAAAGTATTTGAGATTCGAGGTGATTTTTACCATTTCCCGCTTTTATTTTTGTTAATAAAAGTTGAAAGTATATATAAACGTAAAAGTTCAAATTTAACTTACAAAAGTCAAATCAAACAAGATACTTTTTCTTTTGTTTATACAGAAGATGTTTTTTTATAAATTAACAAAAGGAAAACCATTAATTTTCCTAATATTATCTAATTTATTCAAAAGAAAAAAAAAAGACGTGAATCCTTTCAAAGATTTTTAAATTACAAGCGCATCCACAAATTCCAAAGTAAGTAAAAACCTTCGTCTTTCGTCCTTGTGTGACTTCATCTATATTGCATACCATTCGTAACCATTCAATCCTGCTATATACTATTCGATGTTGAACCATTACCAGCAGCAGGATAAACGAAGACAAATAGTTTGAGTTGAGTTGAGAACACGCAATCAGCGCACACGTCTTCGCTGCAAACACCTGCAAGTCGATGTTGTAAATGCGACATATCTATATCTGGTTCTCAATTCACACCACCTCTAACAACCCCTCTAGTAGTAATTTATTCGCCTTCCTCTTTTTTTGAAAAACCAAATACCGGCGCTTATATTCACATTGTCGAAATGTATTGAGAACAGTAACTGATAAAAGCCTGCCACTACCACGCTTTGTAACAAAAAAAAAGAGTCAAGTTGTTTATTACCCAGCCATTTGTTATCCACGCTTTTGAGCTTGTTTTGAGCGTCGAATTGATATATAAATTCGTTTCAGTCTTTTACATTTAGGTTTTGTTTCGGATATAATTAATGCGTTTGAATTTATAAACACAATCCGACTTCAATAGATTAGCCAATAGAATGCCAACTAAAATGTTTAGATTGCATTACAAAGTTATCAATGCAGAGATAGACTATTTACCCCTGAATGCGTGTAGGAGTGTGGGAGCACTGGAAGTGGGTATGTAGAGTCAGAGCCGGACTGGCCATGAGAACGTTCGGGTATTTGCTGTGGGGCCGGAGGCAGCTGCTAGAGTCGGAGGCTGGTGTAATGCGCTTGTGCAAAAATTTCCGCCCGGTTTAAAGAGCAAGTCCGTCCCTGTGTAGAGTGCAATTTATGATTCTACTAACCGATAAAGTGTCTCTCTGAATGCAAGATAACTACATTTTGTATACCTACCAATTGTTAATGAAATCCTTTTACTTAAATAATGGAATGGATAAGGGAAAATTCCAATTCAAGGGATTTTCACGAATCTAGCTTCACAAATACTTTGCCATTTAATAATTTGTAACTTAAAAGTTGTATTATAAAAATGAATAGCTGTAAAATAGTAAAGAATCGAGATAAAAAGTGTTAAAATCAAATAATCGTGCCTGGAGTCTTTGATGCCTTGAAGTCATTTGTTTCGTTTTTCGTCCTCTTTTCCACATTTAACTTTTTGAGTATTTCAATCGCGCACAATCGTGAAAGCATTTGTCTGACTCGGGACATACAATGTGTGGGATGGACACACAAGACATGCCTTCTCACATATTGCAGAGAAACTGCAAAGGACGAAGGACGAATCGCTTCAGTTGTCCAAGTAGTAGCTGCAGAAGAATTAATGACATCGACACTTTTTATTTAACTCACAATCATCCTTTTCATCCAATACTCTTCAAATTCAGTATTTTGTCCTTTTACAAATACATATACAGGACAATACAACAAAGGAAAAAAGAATGTTTCAATACCCTTAAACTTTCCATAATGATAAATTTATAAATTATAAATAAAATAATAATTCAATTTTAAGTTGTTGGAGAATTTATGTGTTATCCATCTTTCGCCGTGCATTGTCCTTGAGACCACGAGTACACGTATCCTGTTCATGAGAATGTTTGGACTTTATCGTTTTTATTTTTCTCGTTTGACTTGATAAGATTAATCGTTTTTCTTCGTTATTTTCTGCTCTTCTGTTCGATCGTCTCAAACCCAATCGAACACACACACACACACACACACACACACACACACACACACAAACACACACACACACACACACAAAATAAACGAATGTGAATAAAGAAAACTCACTGGATTTGGGATCCTTAAATAACCAGTTTCTGTAAGTATGGAGTGAACACGCTTTGGCAGCAAAAACAACTGAGTCATATCGACAAATCGAGTAAAAAATATCGGTACATCTTTTCTTTGATTTTCTGTAGCGCCAGCATGTAACTTAAAAATCGAAAATACGGTTGAATTTCGTACCCCGTTTAATACCACTTGCGACAATACTTATGGTAAAATCCGATATAAGTACGGAAAAAGAGGGACTCCCTAAATAAATTAAAATCATATAAATTCCCGCTTGGCCACTTAATATCGACAAAAAGCGTGTTGTCCTACCAATTCTAGAATCACTATGACACAACTAACAATCCTGTATCCTCATTTACACCAACTATTACAATAACTCTTGTTGTTGAACATTCGCTCGTACATTTCGTTGCTCAACAACTATTCCCCCACGTTGAAACTTTTGTATAAATTAAAGCCGAAAGATTAAATGTATCGTGCAAATCGTCCTATTAGTACTGATATCATTTAGAATTTAGATTAAGTCCGGTGCTAGTCCCGCGCTACTGGTCCCCTTATTTTAATGCATAAGCACGGCGCAACTGGGCAGAGACAGGAGCTATCCGTGTGGAAATCTCTTGGGAAATGCTGTAGTCGAACGGGTAAAGGGAAGGCCAAGTCTCCACTATGTGGTCAAACATGCTTACATATTCGAATTATTTTAACCTTGATATTTGTTGCGTTTGAATAAAATATTGTTGATTCAAATATTATATAAAATTTAAAACATAAATCAATATCAAAACTCAGTTAATGCGCTTTTTTTGAAATGTAATAAAAGTTCGTTTATTGCAGGGGCGGATTGAACTACGAAATCGATCCGGGCGATTTAAGAACAGCGACGCTTTAATTAATAGAAAAAAAAATTAAAAATTAGACCTTAGCAGCCCTCCCTCAGAAAAACCGGCACTCAGAAAACACCATGCTTATTGCATAAATCAATGTTCAAATATATATAAATTGGTAACCAGACGACTGGGGCAATGGGACAATTGGGGCCGTTCACAATTGGGGCTTGGCACAATTCGGGCCCTTGACAACTGGGGCGATTGGTAAGTAGGTTCAGACCCTATTGGGGTTAGCAGGAGTGGTAGTGCCATAACACAAACATACTTTGGTTTCAGCGTACTTTGCTTTAACCAAACGGTAAGGAGGTTATTCCATAAAACCCCAGTTGTCAATGGCCCGAATTGTGCCAAGCCACAATTGTGAACGGCCCCAATTGTCCCATGGCCCCAGTCGTCAGGGAACCATATAAATTACATATTCAAGCACAATCCAGTGTAGTTATTGGATTAATTTATCAAATATTGCTTTTAGAATCACATATTTTTGTTTGCCTTCTTGTAAAGCGAAGTTAAGGGTTGTTGTAAACATGTTGCACTGGAACAAAATTGAGTTTGTGTTTAGTTTCAATTAAATTTACTTATTTACATTATGTTTGAACATACAGGCAATAACTCTCAGGTGTGTTTCGGCTTTGGAAACTTGTTTTTGGCATATGCCTCCATCCGTGAAACACAGGATGTCATTTTGATCATAACACATGAGGAGGGTTGACGGGCTTCTCTTTCTCTCTGTGCATACTCTTGAATGATAACACGGTACTGTTGGGAAAATTTAAACTGTTTGATATGTCGGTGTCGGTGTCGTTATTATCTATACAAATCCATTTCAAGTTGTAGTACAACAATAATACCAACTTTAATTTTATATTCTTGGGAAATTAAATGAAGTTATACAAAACGGTTAGGATTTTCAAATTTTATTATTTTTAGTCCCCCAATTATATAAAATTTGAATTTTTCGCTACGTAGAAATCGGAAGAAATTAATTCTGAATAATGAACAATAAGAATTATAGTTTTCCTAATTTTCGTTCAGAAATAAAACTGTAATAAAAAAATTTCTAATAAATATCACATTTTTAAGTAAGCAACTTTTTCATTTAAGCGGTTTCAATAAATGAAGAATTCTCGTTCTAATAAAAAACGGAATTTTCAACTTTTAAACTTTTCAAAAAATGGAAAACTGTCAAATCCTGACGACTTAATCACAAATTACATTAAGAAAACTTGCAAGGCTTAAGTAAGGTCAAATTTTCATCACATTTAATTATATTAAGCTTACTCTAGCACATTTCCTTATTCACATTGAAAATTCAAAAGTAATCCGCTTCATCCAATGAAACACTTTCAACTTTTAATTTTAAATAAGTTTTGAATGAAAATTAAAATAGTTGTGCCAAGTTCTTCAATATTAGTTTAAATGTAGCAATTAAAATACGTTAATTGCAAGACAGCTTATTTCGCAGCCGAAAATTGAAAAAGTTTGTGTAAGCAACATTTAATTTAACGTGTTTTACTAATTGCGCTATATTTTATATGGCAATTAATTCAGTAACCACAGAAGAAGAAAAAGAATTAGACATAAGAACAGCAAATATACACGTCTCTATTCAATCTAATTATATAAACTACTTAACTTGTGAAACTATATAAACAGGAGCGAATGAGACATTTACAAATTACTGCAATTATAAGTGACTTCATTTCACTTCATCCACAAACTAATTGCTGTTTGTCTTGATTTTTTATTGTTCTCTAGCTTTCAGGAATTGAAGTAAAGTTATTTCTTTTGTTTTTCATTTTAAATTAATTTCAATTTCAGCATTTAACTCAAGTTTTAAGGTATTTTAAGAGATTTCGGCCAGAAATAAAATTTAAAGCAAACACAACTTTCTAGCGTGTTTTACACATGTTGATACTTTTTTTCTATTCTTGTACCTTCTGCTTAGTATCTTGTTATATGTAGAACATGTTGAAGCTATATGTATACCAACAAGCACATCTCTAAACACAAAGTTCACGGCCTAAAATAACATTTTGGTTTTTATTTCCTTGCTATCACACACAATTTATTTTTTACGTTTTTTCTTCACTCTTTCGATTCCTCCTCCCACCTCGGAACATTCTTCGCGTCCTTTTGGTCTTTCATATACTTCCGTAAAGTAATAGTAACCTCAAGTATTTTCTGCATAAATGAATCGTTAAGTAGTCGTCCTGGCTCAGCCGCACGTCTTGATTAAGGGACGATTTAAATGTTTAATAACAGAGAGCTGAAACATTCTCGAGCATTTTCCTTTGTTTTCATTGTTTTATTTTTACACATTTCTACATTTCAACCACACCGACGGCTAGTTATCATTGTGAGACGAATGTTGTCATACGTGATGAATGTCAACTTGGAAAATGAAATACGCGAGAAAAACCGTCCGATTTCGTTTATTTCCTTTGGGAAGATCACAAGCAGAAATGTTTACGCATTTTGAACATTAAATTTCACAGAAAAAAAAATGCAATATTTATATATTCAATTCGTAACGAGTCAGACGCAAAGGAATAGGCAAACAAAGTTTTCCCAGGGCATTAAAACGTAATGACAGCGAAGTAAATGAGAATAGACGCGAAACGAAAGAAAGCTTTTTCTTTTTGATTCATTTAGATTATTAATCTAATCCCTTTTATGCTGGATTCCCTTGTCTAAACATAAACATTTTTGGAATATTTTTTTCTTGATAGTATTTTCGTAAAACTAATTATAATATCAATCTACATCAGGTTGAATGTCATTTGAATCTTTTTTTGGTTTCATAGGAAAATACGAACAAATACTTTCACTCACAAGTGAATCGTTGAACATCTTTCCCAACACCTCTTTTAGTCCTTTAGTCCAGAGTTTTATCTTCACACCAAATTTACGTTTAACACAAGACCCTCTTCACGGCTTCTTAGACTTAAACAGGTTTTACTTTCGTCCTTCTACTATCACACAGAAAGACGAAGGATACGAGGTTTGACTGCTCAATGTTCGGTTAACATTTACTCACAGACGAAGCCCTTTAAAAGTGTGTGATAACACAAAACTTCAACTTTTAAAAGACGCATTTAAATAAAGCTGCAAAACAAAATATTCGCAAATGTTAACTCTATTAGAAGAATATCTGGAATAAATTCGTTTTATTAAAAACAAGTTAATTAAATTTTATTTGTACAGCGACATTCCTGGAAAGAGCAGGGGCGCATCCTTGCCAAACAGTAAAAATATTATATTTCTCATAAAAAATTCTATTAGTGATGACACGAATGAGTCTGTTCCTCTTGAAGGTACATGTTCGAGATAAATTCTATGAAAGTTAAACAAGGATGTTATGACCAAGAATTTATATAGAAACAGCTTCCGTTTTTGTGAAAACACAACTTGCATCTTTTATGCGTTTAGTCATCTCCCCGTATTTTTCATGTGTGTTTGCAAGAACAACAACCGAGACGTAAATTTTCCGCATAAACTCGTTCGAAATAAAGTACCAAAGCAGTGTAAACACTGCAAGTCAAACCAACAAGACAAGCGAGAGGCAAAAGGGAAGATAAAACGACTTGTAATAGAATGAAACAAACAAATTATTATTGATATTTATAACGGGGTTTCCCTTTATCCTTTGATCCAAATATGCTTTATGATTTTCTTTTGATTAATTGACAACCATATACTATGATTTAAGGTAATATTCAGTGTACCTCCTATTAATAAAAATGTATTCGAGGTAAATTAAATGAATTTCTATTGCCTTAACTTATCATAATTTTGTTCCAGCGCCATGGAAATTCTTTACTGTCTTGGAATTTACCGCGTAGTTTATTGGAAATTTGATTAAGTTTGCAAAATTAATAAAAGTTTTAAGTATAGCATGCGGAAAAGTTACAAGGAAACTTAAATTTTAAAGTATAAAATAACTATAAAACTGAATCAAAGTTTAAAAGAGCTTTTCTGTTCAACTTCATAGTTTTTAAGTCGCTGAATATAAAAACGAACAAAATTATTGCAGCGCTGTTTGGTTGGTTGATTCAGACAAAAATGGGTTTGAAAATGCACTTAAATAATGTTGATGTGTAGTCCAAAATTGTATTATTAAATTTGAAAAAAATCACTAAAATTAAAACATAAAACCGGCAAAAGGAGAGAAGATTGAAAATCTATAAGGATTCAGAACACACACACATATACGAGCACACAATCATCTTCATCTTCTTAAGCCTTCTTGAAAGGAAATTTAATTTCGATTCAAGGCAATGCATTCCATCGTATATTCAATAGGTTTTGCATTGTGTTCGTTCTCTGCTCTTTGCTTTCTGCCTTTTGAATTGATCTTCCTTTTTTTGCTTTTTGCTTGTTTCTGCTTTGCTATGTTGTTCAATGTCTAACTAGTTCATGCTGTGATTTATGCATTTATTCTTGTTTCTCATATTTTTCTAGCTTCTTTAAGGGATTTGTATAATCCCATAGTTTAACCTTTGACCATTCTAGAAAGAGACCCAAAATTTTGTTTACAGGGAGTCCTGTTTCAAGGATAAACTACTTGGTTCCAAAGAAATATCGTTATGTGTCTGCAGAAATAATTACATTAACATAGCCAATAACCAATTTTGTTTAAAGTCTGTTAAAAAAATTTAAATAAAATGTTTTTATGCTTCATTCGCATTTGTGAAAGAAAATATTCTGATTCAGAAATAATAAAGCAAATCAAATCAAATAAAATGTAAACGCGAAATTTTGTAGTTACATATCCCTGTGATTAATTCGTAGCATAGAAATATTTGCTTTGTTGACTACAACAGATTGTTGTTAAGCAATTAAACTAACAAATAAATTAGCGAATTGTGAATTAAACATAGGTAAAGTTGAATAACTGCACTGTAATTATATAATACCTGCAAAGTAAATACCGTCATTGGAATTAATTGAATCGATATATTTTCTATGTGAAAATTATGCACCACTCATTGAAGGTATTTGAAAATCCTGAAGCAACCAAATTTATTGTTGTTTACGATTAATTTTTAACGCGGATTTAATCGTAAATAAACTTAATTATCAATAAATATTTATTTTCATAATGTGGTTTCAACATTTTCGTAAATCATGTTTAATTATTATTAAAAGGGAGAATTTTTATTACATTACTAGCAGTAAATCGTTTTTTTTTAAACAATATGAAATTTCAATTAACTGGGATAAATAAAAAAATTTCAACGAAATAAATCTGAAAAGGGATGTAATTTACAAATGAATTTTTAACAACAATATTTTTATCATAAAGATATCGTTCCGCGTAGCAAATTTTCAGCGCTTTACAATTACTAATTTTCCTCTTTTATATTTTGTTTCATCTTTGTTAATTAATTCATCCATAAACAGAGATGTCCTGGGCATCAACGAACAGGCGTCGTTTTGATACAGTTACCCGGGCAGGGCAAAATACCATTTAGGAGCTTTTAGAACATAATCCCTTTCATAATTAACTAAAATCTAAAATTCTCTCGCCGAAATGAACCCTGCCTGGCTCAACCGACCGACATGCCTGTATTCATCTAACATTATCAAACGAGGCAGACACATTATTTAAGTGATATTAAATTTGCCGAGTCGACGCGCACGGCTAACCGGCCATCATAAAAAAACACAATAAAACTTTCCGTCCTCGAAAATTCCAAATTGTGATATAAAATTTATACTTACAACACTGAAAAGTGAAATCTTTCCCTTTTACCTTCTAAGAGTAGACTGACAATTAATCAAGTTATAATAATATTTCTTGTTAATGATTCCAGCGGGAGATAAATGCGAGCATGGAATCTAGTAACGTAAGGAATATGAGATTGGTCCTTTGATTTAAAGTTTCAACCTGCTTGCTCTGTTTGATGTTGGCTTAATTATTCAAAAACCATTTAACCATCAAACATTAATCAGTTCTCGACATGCTGAATTAAGTTACATATTTATATAAAAATAGATTTCTGATAACAATATTTATCAAACTCCAAAAGTGCTTTTCACATTTTTTGCAGCGTTTCCAAGAAAATGTTGCCATTTAGTGACTGGACATAAATCTGTGTATAAAAAAATTGAAGATTTAAAAAACTTTCTACTATATAGATACAAAAGTCGTCTTATCTTCTGAATAATGTTCCGTGTGACAACATAATTTTTTTATGAACGCGAACGCGCCTAACAAAAGCCATTTGTTTCACGATTGTCACTCTTGGTATATGAAGGTGACTCGTCGATTAGTCTTACAAGTATTTCTATTCATGTAGTATTGTTAGTCCTGCGTATACATCCTGCACACATATCTGTCACTTTTGATACATACATGAGGCTCGTCACTGATGATCTATCCTGAGCCAACCTACTTCACCTATTTGTGTTTGACACAAAAAAATACAAGGACTAACAGCGCAGCAAGAAAAAAGCTTCATCTTATTTGTTGGTTTCGGAGATGTATCTAAATAAAGATGTTGTTATCGAGCTAACAAAATGTCGTTCAATGAAGCGGATTATATTTTCAGATATCCTGTTCCTATTTCTTGAGAAATCCTGTGAAAAATCGGCGAAAGCGAGAAGACACAAGGAGGATAATGCTCTGCTATTCATAGCTGGAACGAATACAACACTATGACGTCCTATACTGGTGGCGTTTTAACATCAGGACAACACAAATCTGACCACCAATGTTCGTCGGGTACGTCGGGTGCATTTCAATGAATTTTTTTCTGCGCCAAAGGAAGATATCCAGTCAAAAAACACTTGAAAAAACAAAATAGGGTACTTTTCAAGACTGTTTGATCTAATAAAAAGTCAACATATAATTTTAAGGATAAAGGTTACTTTAAAATTTATAATCCTGTATTTTGGAGGTTTCAACTCTAAACTAAGACTTTTAAACGTTCGTTTGTGTATCACGTTTCTAACTAATAACAGATTATTATCAACAAAAAGCGAATCATACACAACTGATCCCACTTTAAAAGCAACTCTAAGCGGCTTTCCTCTCTGGGAAAGCGTATGGTCCTTATTTCCACTCTACCACGGCTTGCAGTGCACATTGTACTTTCAGTATCTACTGTTATCTTCGAATCTGAAAATATAAATGCAGTTAATACAATCCTCAACCAAATTTCTGTTCTGATGCACTTTACACTCTACGGATAGGGCATTGAAACGATTCAAGCCACGGTATGGCAGCAGTACAGACATAAGCGGTTCACCAAAAAGCGTGATGTGTAAACATAATAAAGGTTTATATGAGGAAAATGGTTTTCACCTGCACTTACCTACACAATTCGAAAATGCCGTGTAGAGACAGCTTTTATACTATACAGGGTGTTCTGTAATTGGCGGACAATCGCCAGGCAACATTGTAGATCGGGTCAAAAGAAAAGGAAAATCTTAATACAAAAATGTCCGCAAGGTCCTGGTTTGTCCTCACGAGGTCCTTAAAGTTTGAGTTTTGTTATTATAAAATCGGCATAAAATCGATTTTTTCTTTTTTTAGTTAATATCTTTTAGTTTACGGAAGAAAGTTATAACGTTGATTTCCTTTTTTTTAATTTTTGAAACCAGAAAAAAACTGGATTTTCTTTTGTAAGAAAATTACTTTTTTTCTAAAAAGTATGTTTGGCATCATGGCATATTTTGAGTAGCTTGATTAAACCATCTGTCAGATTTGTTTGAATTATAGCTACGTTATGGTGGTAAATTCAAAAACATTGAAGCAACGTTGTCAGAGCTACGTAAAATTATTTGTCCTTGTCAGGATAAACCAGGGCCTTCCGCACATTTGCGTATTAAGATTTGCGTTTTCTTTTGACACGATCTACAATGTTATCTGGCGATTGTCCACCAATTTACGAACACCCTGAATAGATGGTTCCAGAAATCCTTCCTAATGCAAATCCTTACTACATTCAATATATTAATATACATATAATATACCTATTTCCATTTGCAAATTACATTGTCCTTGCTGAAAATCCTTGAAGAAAAATTGGCAACATATTAGCAACTTTTAAGTATTCTTCCATTTTTATTTGGATTTATAATTTTAGCTCTAAGTTTCCATATAATTTTGCTGCAACATTTATATGTTTTCCGAAATGGGTTGAACACTAAACGACAGTGTCTCATGTGATATATATATATATAGGTATATTGGAGAGAGAGAGAGAGAGAGTGAGAGAGAGAGAGAGGGAGAGAGAAACGTCATCGGCACACATGAAAGAGCACAATTGTCACTTTGTTTTATTTTACTTCAATTATACAAATACGAAAGTTGAACAAATGAAATAGTTAAAGTTAACGTCAAAAAAAAGTAGGAATGGTTATGGGTAATTTATTTTTAATTCTGTTTATTTTTTATTCTGTCTCTTTTGTTTGTAGTTGCTACCAAAAATAGTGAGGGATAGGCTAGATAAGAATCAAGACAGGTGTGGCATTAATAACAAGTGACTCATTTACATAATAAATCGAGATATTATTGATTGCACTACTTATTTTGGGTAGTAAAAGTGTTTTTCGTTCTTCGATAAATAATTTACAGGTTTTAGGAATTTTAGTGCATTATACAGGACAATACAAGGAAGATTGTTTTAATAACAATAATAAAATGTTGCTTGATATAAAATAACACCAAGAAATAAGTTTAGTATTATTTACTACAATTATCCTTTCATCCTTTCCGAAAAAATCGAAGTAATTTATTTCAACAAATTGAAAACAAACAAATGGAAATGTTTGAATAGTTAAAAGCCACCCTGTATATACATTTCACTTATAAATAGGTAAGCCTGATATAATATGGCAATGGCTATGCGTATAAGTACACTGGTACAACATAAATTATCCTTTAAGGATTAAGTGCGTGCTGCTTGCCTTTAACGAGGCAATATTATACCGCCCCACTAGCTTGTCTTGTAAACAATAGCAACTATGTCTTTTATGTACGTATGTGTGTGTGTGTGTGTGTTAGTGGGAGTGTGTGTAAGGTGTTATCTTCCATCTTATCTTAGGTAAACATCCACATATGTGAAATGTATCTGTTTACCTTGCGCTTACACTGGAATAAGCGAATAAGAATTAAGAATTCCCTTATGGTTCTTGCTGTTTAACAGCAAAAAAATACAATAATTAATTCGTTTTTCTAATCATCATTATTACAATGCAAAACATTTACTTGAACAAACATGTTAATTATTTCGTTCCTAGCTAACCTATTTCTCAAACAGGACTAACGGGAATTTCATTTGAAATCTTATAGTGTTTCAACTTGAAAGTCGGAACATACCTTTTCCATTTGATTAAAAAATTTCAACAACATTTAATTTATTTAGTTAGAATGTTTCAAGCTTGCCAGTTGTATAAATATTAGTGACGTATACATTCTCTCAAAATCTACAATATCATCAATCAATCGTTATAAAACGATCCGAAATTCAAATAGATTTGACAAAGGCGTCATGAAAATGAATATATCCCGGCAGAATGCATCTATCCATTGTATGTACAAACGCATGAAGAGGGCATACACGTAACATATTCGAGTAAAACGTTATCCTTTCAACAATCTACAATACATTTGTTAGTATTCCTTCCACAGCACACTGCAAATTCTCTGGCTTTCTCAATACGAGCAAGTTAACGTGCAACATATCGGGACGAATTATGCGCTATAATAACCTGATGATGCGCCATCGTGCTTCCATTTTACTGTTTCGAATGAAGTTTATGGTGCTGAACTGAACGGAGGATGAACTGAGATATAGAGTAGGTATCTCGAATGCATTTCAAGTGCAAGGTTTGCCCCTTTCAAATATTCAAATATGCCCCGATTCAGATAAATGCTGGGAGAAGACGTATCCGCAACCATGATGCATCAGGATGTGGGCAAATTCATGTCTCGAGATGGAGCGGATTAAACGCTGGCAGATGGAAATGTGTACATTTTGATGTAGAACTATATTGTCTTCAATATTTACGAACGATTATTGCATCTCTCATATCTTAGTGCTGCAAATTGAAGGTTGAAATGATTCAACATTTACATTATAAACAAACTGCATCGCTGTAACTGAAATTCACAAGTCGTAATATTTAAGTTCAGGAAGATGACGTCCTTGCAACAGAACGAAAACCATAACTTCTGTTACACCCGTTTTTGAGGACACAGCATGTATTTGTTTTATTGCGTTGTAAAATATAAAAGAAGTGACAATTAAATATAGCAAGCTATACTTAAAATTAAAAGAATTATTTAGCACTTTGTAGCTATATTGCAGGAGCATTAGGTAGGTACTCGAACCGCATTGAAACATCCTCGAAAATGAAATGGAATTTTATACTTTATTGCCTTGAAGCGTTTTCCTTTTATATTAGGTATGGATTTTTAATAATGGAAAAAGCACACTGCTGTATGCCTCAAAACGTGTAGATGTATATCATCATCTATCGAATCATTGGTACTCGTGTAAATGTAAAAGAATCGCGAAAGAAAGTAGAATTAGAAAATGTATAAAAGTCGTGCATTCGTTTCGAGCGGCGGGGGCAAAACAAGAGCAAAAAAGCAAGGAAGTAAAAAAGAAAAAAAACTGAATCAGTGTGATAAAATTGGGATGCAAGTGGAGCATGGTAGCAAAAAGAGTAAGCATGTTCCAACATCGAAATTTCTAAAGCTAACGCAGAGTCAAGTTTGCAGTGTGCAGTTGAAACACGCAGACACAAACTCAGCAGCGGCGGCATAAAATACCGGGGAATTGATATTCCAATTCGCGTGAAGTAAAGACGAAGAAAATGGAAAAGAGAGTTCTGGCAAGAAAAATGCGAACCTTGTATTCGTTAAGTGGAACCAAAACACTCAAGGCGCAGCAGTAAGAAAGGTATAAAGACAATCGCGAAATTTCTCATCATTTTCGACGGAGGCTGGTTTTGCAATGGGGAATCAGGGTGAATGGGAGAAAAATTGAACGTAAATTAGTTTTTCCCTAGCACTGGCGATCAGTGATTACAATCTCTGATGAGGTGGAGGTAGCTCTTCGCTATTAAAGTATAAGATTTGAACCTTTCGCTTTCTAAACGATTTTCCACTTCTTTTTCCACGCATATCTCTTTTAAGTTAATTACTTTCAGACTGTTAATCAACTGTAAATGTATTTATAATTACGATGTTCAATTATATTTGTGCTTTAATTAGTAATTGACTTAGGAGGTAGATATGTATTTATTTTTTAGTGAAATCTCAAATTTATATTTTTTGACTGGCTTGGCTCCCGTGTATATCGAAAGTTAAGCTAAAAATCAAATCAAAGTCCACATTTTGGGATAATTTTGTTTCATAGATCAATACAAATAAAAGACATGATGTAGCACTTAAATTACGTTTCCTTAAAATCATTCCTCATCATTCTTTGAATCCCGAATCCTCATTATTTCTGTTATTACATAAAAGCGTTATTCCTCGTTCATTATTCCGCATTCAACCAATTCCTCAGAGAATTCCGCATGTTCGTGTTTTGCACAATTCGCAACGCAACAATACTTTTCGTCCTCTTCCTACATAGCTAGCTATTCGTTGATCAACAAAATTTGCGTCGCTCATTTCTGTAGCAGTGTGCAGTTACTTATTAAACTAATGCTTGTTTATTCACTTAAGGGAATAATCCGATAAAGGTATGATTGTTTTATTTCCTTTAAAATCCTGAGTGATGCTTGCAAGGACACAAGAACGAATTAATTACCTAACTAGACATCTCGACTCGATTCATTTCGTTTCTTGCTTTCTTGTTTGTCAACGTGTTTATATTCAATTTAATGGTAGAATGAGAGCTTTACAATTCGCCACATTTAAGGTTGCTGGCTGCGGTTATGAAATTGCTTGCAGTGACGTCATCAGATGATGGTTGATTGAATTCGGTTAGTATTGTAATCCAGTATTTCAGTCACACACGCACCTTTATCAATATAATTTGCAGACACTTATTCCTATGATGATTTGAACGCAGTTAATTGAAAGACACACAAGTGAACAAAAAATATTTATTCAGACATCGTAGTCTGTCCTTTGATGCTAATGCCAATTTTCACAATTATTTCTCCATTCTTTCATTTAACAAATTATCTTTCACTCTAAAAACTAGATGGTATAAAATGTTAGAAAATTCTATAGGAAATTGAAGCTTTACTTGAACAAGTCAATAAAACAAATATCAAATTGCATACAAATTTATTTGTATATTTTGCTGAATTACCTCTGAACACTGAACTTAGTTGCAAGAAGGATTTATAGAATGACGTAAACCTGCAATGCAATGCAGTAGACAATGAATCTTTCGTCCTTAGCACCGACAGTAATGGCTTTACAGGTGCGCAATTCCATACCGGAAAGTCTTAACGAAAGAAAGAATGCACCCATAATAAAGCAAGGAGCAGCAAACGGCTAATAAATAAAGCACGAATGATATATTTCACTTCGAAAGGGCTTTCCTTTCTTTGTCTAAGTTAGTAGGATCAATATATAAATCAAAAGTAATCAAATATTAAAACAAAAAGTTTAAAAAAGGCATTTCGAATTGTAGTTTTTTCCCCCTTTGACTTTTACACTTGGGCTTTAAGGCTTTATAAGTATATACTATTACAGCGACAACATAATGAAAAACATAAGTTTTACTTATATAAGTTACAACTTTTGCTAACCACTGGATTCTGCTATAAAACATATCGCAGAAAACACGTTTGCTTTCCCATCAAGATAACTTATTTGTTCGGTCGCCCTGTGTTTTTTTCAACTTTGGAACATTCGATCATTTGTCTCATTCTATTCGCAATGAAACGAGAAAACAGTCCGTTTTTATTTGTGTTATTGTGGTATTCTAACAAGTATTCGTTTTGCACTTTTTTACTACACAGAAAATACTGAATGTTTCATTTAAACATCAAGGAAAACGAATTATGAGTAGAAATAGAAATTAATCATAATTGATGGCTTTAAGTAAATTTCTATTAGCATATGGAAGCATATTCCTTAACAAATTTGATTTAAATTACCTCAATGTAAATTTGTAAGAATTTTTGGATTTTAGCAAGGGTAATGCAAATTTTCATATTTCCTTAAAGCGCAAACAGTATTTCGATGGTAAAGTTATAGAAAAAAGATAAAACAAACGAAAAATTAGAGAAGAGAAAAATGTTTTCGTGGTGGAAATGAAAAGTTGTGGAAGCGAGTCAGGTTTCCGCCGCCTCCGAACTAATAGTGTCCCAGCTCCCTGCTATATCCACTTATATACGAAGTAAGAGACTCGCTGCAAGGATCGAGTCGGGAAAGTTTCAGGTGCTCCCGAGAGGTGTGTAGAACGTTTATAAATCACTCGGTTTTCACCTGCAAAAACCAAGTCGCTCTTTTGGCTATAGGAATATTTCTTTGTCATTTTTATTTTTTATCACCACCCTTTTACCACAAACTCTTAGCTATATTTATATACCTTTTAAATTTAAACAGTCAACTTAAACTTTGCAAATAATTTCCACATTTTCATTAAAATATTGTTAATTCGACTTAAATAGTATTCTCATTACATTTTCAGATCCGCCACCAACACCATCACCATCACCACCACATTTCCTTGATGCTTATAATATTTACTTATACAAATAAACAAAGCACCATGTTTAGAATGTTTAGATGTTTAATATTCTTGCTCTTGCCAACAGTTTCTTTCCGGTTCTCCCTTGGCTTGATGCTGCGTTGTGGCTTTCCTTTCCATTTCCATGTGACAGACTCTTACATTGAAGCAACAATACAGCAACGAAACAAGTGAGAACAACAATAAAACTCCCCTTTAACCTCTTAACTTTGTCGCTGCCTTATTGCCTTCGTCCTTGTGCTCACAAAACTACCAAACAAATGTTTCTCAGTTTATATTTAGCATTACACTTCTCTTTCACAAAACACAGATTCATATACAAGAAGGAAATAATTAAATACGTCATTTTCAAACAAAAAAATGTACAGGACGATATGAAAATGTCATCATCGTTAGGAAATTTTGATTATGACTTGTTTGTCTTTTCCTTTCCGTACGAAACTAAGTTGTTTACAAACAATAAACTTGCACATCATGAAGGCATCGTATAAGAGCAAAGAGTTGGACACGATCGGAAGATTTTGTGTAATTCAAGGTCTCCCAAGTTCCTGCAATAGTGATTGTTGATTGTTGACAATGGCGAGAACGAATATTTATAGTGTCGCATCATGAAACAGCAGATTTTGTGAGTCTTTTGTAATATTTCATGGTTTTAGTCAACAACATTTACCAGATTCTTATTGTAGTTACAAATGTAACTATATTTATACTTTTGACAATATTTTAAGGACAGTTCGATTATTAATTGCACTTTTATTTGTTTTTAAACTGAAAAATACTAAATTGTTAGAGTGCGAAAACGCAAACAAAAGTTGAACGTGAAAATGCGGAAACCTTGCTGTAATCTGTAGAGAAACTTAAACTCAAAACGAAATCAGATATCGGAGCTTGGAAAGAAGTACCAATAATGCTGGTACACTTTGCACTCTAGAGCATTTGCGTCAAAAGGTTTTTCTTTTTTTTTCTCCACTCTCTGTTGGTTCCTCCAAACTGCGTTTACTCAAAACGCGCCCCGAATTTAAAATCTAATTTAAAAACGTTTCGCTTCGGCTTCTTGAATGATGATAAAGCGTATACACAGCGAAAACCTGAAACATCCCTGAAACGAAGACAGTCCTTGCATAGCCAGTAGTGAGCACGCACTCAACACTCAAGGAATAAGAAGGTCAAACGACGTTTCCTTTGATATTTATCACTACAACGAAATTGTAGAAATGCAAGTACAACAAGCGAAAAAGGACCGAGTCAGCGTGTCAGGACTTTTGACTTTTTGATTTCTTTGTACTTATTTTCGTTATTTTTTATTCCAGAACACGAAAATAGCTAACAAATGATATTTCAGAAACATAAAGACACTTTCCGTCCGGTTGAACTCTTACGCTTACGCGTTCGCGTACTGGCGCTGCACCACGAATCAGGATAACGGAGAAAAATCATATATTACTCGCAAGGAATACTGATGGCCAACATTATTCCATCTGCAAATCCAATTTTTGTATTCAACTCCACAAACTCGAGCTAGAATCTGCCCTTAAAAGTCTACAATTCGGAATCGGGGCAATTAAAAATTGGATTTTGTAATGTATTGTTCCCTGAAGGCACAAAAGTTGAAAAACATACAACAGAATGCAAAGAATATAAAGTCAAATGGCCCAAGAGGTTTTTCACGTAAAAAAAATATTAAAAATACATTTTTACAAAATTAATCTACTGAATTATTCTATACATATAGGTCATCGATTTTAATTTATTTTTGCAAAAACAAATAATTACGACGACATTATAACAAAATCATCGGTTGGCAGCGATGATTATTTATTGTTATTCCATTATTCTAATAACCTAATTGAAAAAAATAATTTCCAATACGAATGACGAGGACAAGACACAGTGTGTCCTGCTTTTAGTTGATTAATGCCTAAATTCAAAAGAAAAGACAAAGCCGGAAAGGAACGGAAATATTCTAAAATACAAAAAATCGGTTTTTAAAACAATTTAAACCACAAATAATTATTTATATTTGCAGAACAATATTCCGAGTGTGAACAAATTAACAGATGACTAATCGAAATAAAATTACTTTATCTCCGAACGTTGTAAAAGTGACACATTACATTCACTGTTGCATGCTGTATAAGTGTAGCTTTATGGCGCCTCCTAGGAGCATAAAGTGATTTGGGACCAATCGGCGTGCAGTACGCAGTGGAGCAATTCTATGCAACCCAACTCGCGTAACGGTAACAGACCAATCGGCGTGCAGTACGCAGTAGAGCAGTCCTATGCAACCCAACTGGTGTAACGGTAACAAATGTCAAATGCCATAACCTCGACATTGTTCATTTATTATTACAATTTTGATTAAATTAAATGGCGTTCTGAGATAAAATATTATATATCATTCAGCGTATAAGTGACTTTGTATGGCTCGTAGGAATTGTCCGACTCGCTGAACATCTAGTTCAGCTTTAAATACTGTTTCCATACAAAACCTAGGCCTACAATCAAAGCGAAGCAGTAAAAATTTAGTTCGCGAACAAGTGCAGCGCGTGTATGTTGTTCGGTAGACGCAGTTAAAATCTCGGCACATCTCCGGCGAATATTGAACCCTAAGTTATCCCGAATAAAATGAAAGTGTTTTAGGGCCAGTCAATAGTCTAGAATGGAAACGAACGTTCATGCTATTATTATTCTTCGGGTTATTCATATTTTTTTTAACAATACTACCAATCCCTAATTTACAAATAACATGCAATGACGCAAACACAGCTGAACAACTAACACGAGCATTGGCTGAATTGGAAGTCCTTAGAAAACAATACGAATTATGCAAAATTATAAACAAAAGGTACACAATATTTGATATTTTGATTTATTGTTCCTCGTTCAATTTCATCTGTAGTGGCCTAAAAGCTGAAGAGAAGGAAGCCTTGGAGAATTCTCAAATGCGTTCGGCGAAAGTGAGCAAAACATTAAGCCACAGCCCAGATTTGGGATACACATGCCAGAAAGAAGAACCGAATCAACAGTACGAAGTCACCAGACGACGCATTCGCTCTAATATACAGGAGTTCTAGGCGTTCATGCACTCGGAGATTGTGAAATTGCAAACGAAATTATCAAATTTGGGGCCTGGTATTGTCGTGAACTTTGACTACATTTGGAATCTTGGTGCACAAACACACAAAAGGTCCCTTCTTCATGACATGGAAACATTGAGCGAGGTCGATGGGTTTGCTACGTGGAGGGAACAAGAAATCAAAGCGTTAAGTAACCTGGTGCAAAGCAGATTGCCGTATTTACAGAACCCAAAGGATTGTAACAAGGCTCGCAAATTAATTTGCCGTCTAAACAAGGTATTATTAGATACTATATAGGCTTATAGATTTTTTTTACTTTCCGACTTACTGATGGTATAGCAAGGAAATATAGGTAATCGGTCAAAATATCCTTCCCTGAGTCCTGGCGTATAACTTAAATGTAAAAACATAAATTTGCGAACCACAGGCAAACAAACAATACGTTCCTGTAGGGAGTCCAAGTCTCTTCATATAACACCTAGGTATAACTTTTTCTCGTAGCATGTACAATTTGTGAGATAATTCCTAAAATGTCAATTGTGTGTGTGTGTGTGTGTGTGTGTGTGTGTGTGTGTGCTTGTGCACAACATTCCAGCCAACCGAGCAATGCATCGGAATGAAATTTGGTACGTGTGTAGTTATCCGTCTAGTGAGCATCTGGAGTAGAAAAAATTAAATCGGTGGCTAAAGAAGGAAGCTATTGGCTGTCAAAATGTTAATTTGCACGTTACTGTCAAACAAACAAAATTTCTTGTAGAGCTTCCAATTCTCTACATTTCAACTCATATAACAATTTTTCGTCGAATACACAGTTTGTGAGATATTAATTCGTAAACTTCGTTATAGTAACAATCAGAAAATAATTA
>JARJEB010033463.1:0-21631 GCA_030264535.1 Liometoxenus newtonarum | reverse complement strand
TTCGCTTCGCTCCGCCTCGTGCGTAAACTTGCCCTCGCGTATAATAGCCTGCATTATGGGCTCATTGAATAATATACTATTATGAATGAGGGGTTAAAAAACCATTCTATATCCAGTAGTGAAGTGATATCCTTTGTCGTATTGATTTATCAGTTACGAATTAAGAGATAATAATAATAATAATAAGTTCTTGGATGCTCTATAATAGCACTCGAATCTACTTCGTTTATATTGCTTAGTTATAAACTCGCGTGTGGTGTAGGTCGTAAAATTGAACAATACTTATACTTATATACCCCCCGGGTAACTTCCCTACTATTTCTGAATCTGATAATTTGATTTACGATTCAACTTTAATGCTCTTTTTAAAAAATGAATTGAAGTGCTAAACTTCAAAATTTCTGTACCTTAATTAATTAAAACGTCAATAGCTGTAAAGAACTTATTAAACTTGTTGAAACTGCAAGGAAACGCTATTAATTGGTTTAGAATTATTTGACCTATGGATCGTAAATTTCTAAAATGAAGGAAAGTGCATGGTTTTCCAAACTAACCGGAGAGTATCTTCGAAATCGTTAAGAATTTCAAAATTTCTTAATTCTACGTTAAATTCCATAAGAATTCAAACATAGTGAGAGAGAGCTGGCTGCGCACCATAGGCAACCAGGCGGCCGTTCTCCTTCCTGGCCGTTCGCGTTCTCTTCACGGTTTAATAGCTTTTTGAGTGTTCTGGTTGTTTTTGGAAAATCCTGTATAGCACCTGCTTGAGGAAACTGCTTGTGGAAAAGTATCAGCATCGGTAGCTGTTTGGAGTCTGGATTGTATGATGCGTTTTATAAAAATTGCAACAGCCATCGCAAACTAGCAACATGTTGCTGTAATGTCCCCCATATTCGACATATTCAATAAAGTCTAGTTAATATCATAAATCCTTTCATATTTCTTATATGAGAACGTTTGCCATTAACTTTGTACCGAGATCATAGGTACGTGCTCGTGTACCCTTTTAATTTGATTAAAACGATTTAATAACACTGAAAAAGTTTGTTGCAATTATTTTTGTGTCAATTAATGTCCTGTAATTAGTTTACGACATTTTCTTGACAGTAATTGGATTAAATCGTGGCGAAAATGTGACAGATGTGTATTACAGCATGACATTCACCTTAATTCTTTTATATCATTTTCATCTAAACCCCAATGAAATAATAAGTTTGCGAAAGCGCCAAACTGAAGCGAACCCAGTGGCTGATTTTGCTTTTATGGGGCCGCAAGCGGTCAACCTTTTGGGGCCCCTATAGAAAATTTCAGCCAAATGAAGGAAACATCAAAAAATCTGACATTTGGGGGCTCTTCAAGGTTGCGCTTGCGGGCCCCACACGGCCGCATCTCATCTGTGCCGACATCCGCCACTGAAGGAACTTCGAATCTTAGTGTCGGTAAAATGCTTCTATAAGCAGGTTCTCAGGATTCAATTGCATACATTCGATAGTCCTTATTAAGAGAGTAGAATCCTTATTCAATATTTTACGTGTACATTTTCCAATGAAATGCGAATCCGATTTTTATTTTTTTATTACATCTATGTGAACGGTATCGGAACAATAACTACCCTTCTTATAAGATTCCCTCCCTAAACTTTACTTTAGTGCAATACAGACTTCGCTTCACTTCAGTTCGTTCAATTCAGTTAAATTTGTTGGCGTATTAAAATTTCCTAATGCTTTATAGCGCGTTCGCGTTTTGTGCACGTCTCTATAAATTTCCGCGTTGAAAACCACAAAGCTAATCCTCCCAGCCTTGCTTCTTTAATCCTGCGCGCTTCAAGGACGCATTTATATATGCAAGGCGTTGTTAAATATGGTAATACTCGCCGTCCTATTATATATTACCTTTTCGTATCTGCTTGCGCTCGGGGCAGATACACGTCCTTGCTCCCTACCATACTGTATGGTAAGGTGTCGGTACTTACTTTGAACTGCTAAGGCTAGAGACCATTGTTGCGGTCGTATTTGAAAAAGAAACCCATATTTACCCATCCATGCATGTATTCAACATGAATATGATAATTTTACACCTTTTTTGGGTATCGAAATGGAAAGTGGAGTCTAGACGATAAAAAATTCTCAAATTGAAGTGAAGTGATCGATCTAGAAAACTTGCATTTACTAGTCATGACCGAAACGAATGTTTACTGGAAGCAGTCGTGGTCTGGTACGTGAATGTATTTTAAGTTTGTAGTTTGTATTTAAAGCGCAATACTTTCCAGACAATGGTAGTTTTTTTTTTGTTCTTGCTTATGTATACACTTTTCGTTTGACTCGTTGCCTTTGGCGTGTATTATTAGAACTGTTTAGATTTATGAGGGGCGCCTAAACTCTAAATATATCTCGAGAGTCGTTGAATCTAAAACACGCCAACACCGTTCGCATAGAGAACATCAACAGACATTTATTTTTCGTGCAAAAACCACTTTTCTGTGTCTTCTTTTTATTTGTTGTTGTATATGTAGATATGATATAGCCGCGTGGACTTTGGTTGGGTTTGCTCGTTTACATTGAAATTGTAAATGTGGTTTTATGGGGTTGCTCATTGCGAAATATTTCGTGCCCAATTGATATTTGAAGTGCGCAGTTAAGCGCGCTCTAGGTGTAGGCAGTTTTTGATGTCATAAATTCACGCAAATTTCGCAATAACCAGTGTTGTTACGTTACATTAAGGTAAAGTCTCACAAGGGACGTTTTCGTATTTGAAGGGATAAGTTTGTAAACAAAGGCAATTAGTCACACAGGTCGTACTGAACCTGAAGTATGTTTCGAGACATAAAGTAAAGCTGGAAATATTTTGAACAAGAAGCTTCTGCCCGAGCTCACAACTCGCTCATTGGGGAAACACCGATCAGGACGAAACGACAAGTTTGTAATGAAACTAATCGATTCTGACCCTGCACTAAATAAATAAAAGTAGGTACGATACCTACATACATGTAAAAGTAATGCCGACATAATTATCTACGCTCGGTACGAGTTTAGTTTATATTGGAACGCGAAATCGGAGAATGAGAGAAGTAAACGGCTGAAATCCCAATTCACGCCAATTCACTGTGGTAAATAGTGTAGCTTGTGCTGGGAATATAGTTTCGCGGTTACATCCACTTGGGGGAAAGTCGCTAAATCCAAACTATAAAGCCTAACTGAATTTATAAATCGTCTCGACGAGCAGCCCGAATGCAATACGCTCGTTTTTATATGTTTGTTTATGTTTTCTTTCCGAGCAAACTCAAACTTGTACGCAGTACAGATTCTCCTCGCGTTTGTTGTTTTTCCTAATATTCGTTGCTTACTCGTACATTTTGTTACAATGTTTTATTTTATATTGCGATTCATCTTAATCGTGCTGAACAAATGAAATACCCCGAAAAAAAGTTCAATTACACGAGCACACATTCGAATGATTACTTTAATTGCAACCTTTGCGTCTCGGTCATCCCCAGTCCCCATAGTAAAGTTTTTCGAGATTATAGACAAAAACAAAAATGGGAAAGTATAACAAAAACATAAATACATCTCGCAAAGTTTGTCTTCTTGGTAGTCTGCGAAACACGATTCGCATAAAACTACCTATAAAGAACATCATCGGCAGTGAATGTATTACAATTGCAAAATCATACTGACAAAATTGATGATCCGATTACTACTGATTGAACAAAATAGACGAGACGGCGTTCAATACAAAAGAATTTCTTTTCCCTGGTTTTCCTATTCTTATTTTGTTATTCTCCAAGTTTTTTTTTTGTTTTCCCGACACTGCTATCAATTAATTTACGACTTTTGAAAAAAAAAGAAATTGCCGTTTTGTTATATTATGTAAAAATAACTTTCCTCCTTTCCTCTTCGTTCCGCATATCTTGTTACTTTTACTATTATTTTGGTTTATTTTATTTTGTTGTTTTATTTTGTTTTTTATTCCTTGATGTTTTCCAATATTTTATTTCATGTAGCTGCATTTATTTTCTGTAGATTTTTAAGTCGGATTTCGGATTTTATTTATTTTCTAAGCATTTTGTCTACTCTACATGCAGAAGAGTATTTACGAATATGAATTTGTTTGTTATGTTGCGGCTGATAGATTATTTGACAAGAACGACAAGTACTTATCCGATTTTGTCAGTTCGAATATAGGAAAATATAAACATTTCATTTGCTTCAATGCTTCAACAAGCCAAGAGCATAGTTTCAACATCGGCATAAGCACACATGTGCTGGTTTTACATGACACCATACAAGGTTTGACATCATCACCTCATTAAATAGATATGAGCGATATTCGGAAGCTGTCCTGACCGTCACCGCCCTAACTTCCACATTTATCCTTGAATTAGTGTAACTTGATACAATGATACGAAAATGGGAAAATTCGTCCGCAGTAAGTTCAACTCGATTGTGTTTATGTGCCAAGTGAAGGACTTTGGGAATTATTACAGTTTATTGCCTTGATACTCATGTAGCAAAACGTTTTACTAAAGCTCAAGTAGAACAAAACGTTTTATTATTAAAGTCATGTATTTCAAGAAGAGTTTCTTGATGTATACATTTGGTTTTTATGGTTTTATTTGGATATAAAAAAATGACAAGATCCTCACTTCATCACCGCACGTAAGAAAGTATTTGCTTGCTTTCGGTTATGGATTTTGTTTGTGAAATGTCTGACAGGTTGCTATTTATAAAAATTCGTGTCTACATCATTTGTCACAGTAATTTTACAAGATTTAGTTAAAGTTCCAACAAGTAGAATATTATTCTTAAGCTGTTGACAGTTAGTTGTCGTCTTATTTTTCTATTTTCACACAATTTAAAATGTCGGTAAGCGCGATGCAGAATTTCGTATGTACATAGCTATAGTATACTTATGGTAAGTTATACATAGAAGGGATGTTGTGCTCCATCGTTTATTCGTGTGTACATACGGGTTGTAAACATTCCTCTGAAATCATCAATTATTTCTCTGTCTCAATGTCGTGCATAAGTCATTTATATTTTCGAGTGTCTCTCGACTTAATCTTTCCTTCGCTTATTTGTTATCCACGTAGATACCTATGTTGTTTTTGGACAACTAGTTTAACAATATAAGGCCGGGCACACACTTGTTTTCGAATTAAAGAGATTAAATGGTTGGAAAAATTTTAAACTTTAATTTTTTCTTGTAGTTTTCACTTCTTCCTTTTTTTTCATCGAAAACTAAAAAGGGCGCCACTCTATAACATGGACAAAATAAATCTTCACAAGCAATAATATTTCTCCGATTTACTGACAAGTTTGCAACTTGATAAAATCATTGAACCTAGTCTGTTGGTTGTACTCCTTGCTTGTCGAGCCGTTTCGTTCGACGAGCACTTACTTTCTATCCCGTATAACTATATATAACATCACAAATCAACTTCTATCCCCAACATTTCAAGCGACACACTAGTCTAGATAAAGACTCACTGTAATAAATTGCAAGTATTGAGCGGGCAGATAATTATGAATCAAATTGAAACTTGGAACTACGCAGAAACCCATTTCCTTTACTGACTCTGCCAACTGAATTGTTGGGGTTGATAAAGCTTTTTCTTTTTCAATTTTTACTTTTTTCGCGAAATATTGAACAATCATATAAGATAAGTACTTTAATAATTTTGGCAAGACTTTTAGTTGTCCGTACAATAACCCTGCTGTAACCAATTTGCATTTATCTATACAGAATAGTTTCCAAAATGGAATTATCTTTGCTTTGATTTTGAGTAAAACAAACTGGAATAAGAAAACAAGCGCCTATCCAAGCCTCCGGCGTATATTCGATTCAACAATAACTTAAACGTGTTTATTTGATCGTCTTAATGCTTCCTTAAATCCTGAATGTCTGAATGCTTTTGAGAAGGCTGAAGGGAATAAAATAAAAGCGCTCATTTTGCGGATGTGCATGTTAAAAGTTGTGTTTACGTAAGTTCCTCTCTGTAATTCCACAGAATTCCAACACATTTAAATCACAACTTAACTTAACGAAAGTTTAATTACCGCAACATAAAACATGCATAAAATTCTATGTAAACGTAATTAAAAATAGAGCAAAAACCATTTATTATAAGTCGACTTTTGAAGAAAAACAAAAAAAAAACATGTAAAATAAGAAATCAAGTGACATGTTTATGTATAGACATTAAGTAAAAGTTTAAGTCTGGCCGCTTTGTAATGGTTTTGTTTAAAATTAAAAGGAAACCGAGTAAAAAAATAAGTAAGGCTTTGAGGTCCGAATATAGGCGCAGAGGCACCAGACATGACGGCAAAACAGCAAGTCGAGAGAAGACATTGTAATTAACATGTCGCTGTCTTGCATACAAGCCGCATTGGCTGCCGCTGGTGGATCAAATAAGTAAAGTAAGATGGATAAACTGGAAATGTAATTGCTTTTGCTAGAAAGCTCTAAGCAATTCGTATCCAGAACATAAACTATTCCAGCGAAGCATCAAGGACTATGCCAAGAACTGTAACGCGAAATCTTCAATAAAATTCGCTCAATTTTTACTGCATATATTATCGCTACTTGTATATGTATAACGGGAGCGTACACATACACACAAATAATTACTTGTTTTATACATATATATGGAGAGAACGAGCGTTATTCATAAATCATCCCAAAACTGAACTTTTACCAAGCGTTGGGGCGAGGGGGTGGGGGGGGGGGGGGGTGGAAAATTTATACCGCCAATTGCTTCCCGTTCCCGTTTACCATTTTATCTAGGCTTTCCCAAACTTTCCAAACTTACATGCAATTAAATTGAAATAGACAGGTCGCGATGTGAATGAAGAAAATTCGTCGAATGTCATCATAAGCGGATCACAAATGAGAATGTTCAACTACGACTCGCCCCAAAGCCACAATTCAAAACTATACTAAATTTGTGGCGTTATACAACACAAGCGATCGTAAACTACAGATAGACAAATAAAATTTCGAATCGCACATAAACTAAATGGTTAAATAAACAAATTTAATCTTTAATGACTCGTTGCTGTTGTGTGTGTGTGTGTGTGTGTGTGTGTGTGTGTGTGTGTGTGTGCGTGCGCGTGTGTGTGCGTGTGTGTGATGAGAAAACGCGTTAAGTGCCTTGCCTAATAAACTTTTTATGTTACCAATTTTTTTTTGACTTATAATTGACGAAGGGGTGACTGCCCTGTGCACGCATAAACAGACAAAATTAAACCTTAACCGAACACTTAGTAAAATCCGTGCCGCAATGAACTAAATTTAATTAACAACAAAACGAGTCATTAAGAATTAATTCTCAATGTGCCTAACCGAGCTTGTAATCGATAATCGAACATTAATGAATGTCACCAAATGTTCGCCGGCGCAACTTCCGGCAGGTAAACCACCTTAATAAAGGAATTCTCAGAGATATAATTACTACGTAGTCTAATAAAGAATAAAGAAATCGATTTTTTTTTAAACTTTTTAAACCTCAAACTTTATACTGCAATTAAGTGGCCATGTTAATAATGTCCTTACCTATACCAAATTCAAGAAAGAGGAAATGAATTTAGGTACTTATATATTCGACTGTTGGTTAATTCCATTTTCGTTTTTGTGCTTACGTGTGTGTTTTTATTGCTGATGGGAAGCGGCTCTTATAAGCTAAGCTAAAGAACACTTTTGACTTGCTAAGTTTGCAAATCCAAAATCCTAAAGCTAAAGCACACACAACGACACAACGAAATTTAATTATTCGGTACTAAAATAACTTACTTATTATATGGTATTAGATATCTCTAATATGGTCTGGTTTTACGACTAATAAATGGTTCACTTTGACTACCTAAATATAGGGTAATCGGTTTAAGATCGAATTATTTTGAACATTGAAACATTGAAAATTCGCTTATATGAACGATTGTAATATGTACTTGACTGTGTGTCATAAATATACATATAAATTGTATTATTAGTAAATTATTGCAAAATAAATTTTAACGCGGTCTCTGTAATTCAAGGTGTAATTAAATTTCAATAAAATAACATCATAACTCTAGTAGGTATAAGTTTAAATTCTACCAAGCAAATGGTATTCTACATTATTCGCAATCAGGGGCGGATCCAGCTATGAAATAGGCCCTTAAATTTCGAATAATTAGTAAAAACAATAAAAAAATTCGATACAAGCGGCAAAACGGCCCCCGATTGCCCGGTGTTTAAATCCGCCCCTGGTCACATTAATACTAATAAAATACTTTCGTGTAGCAGTAATATGTATAATGTTCTATAAATAGAGACAGGTTATTAAGGCTCGAGTTGAATAAAACGCGTTATTGATGGAATTCACGTAAAATTTTGATATACCTATACGTTATTCAGTGTTCCGAAAAAAAAATCCCAAAATGCCATGTTTGAAAAACTAATGAACTAGAAATCAATTCAATGCCTAGAATTTCCTAAATTTTCCATATCTACATGTATAGTATAGGAAGAGTTCTATTGACTTGCTTTCTGAGGGAATGTATTTGTAACGGACGATTTCCTCCGTCCGGCTAACTAAGGAGACAGTCGTGGTTGGGGCAGATTATATGGGCGCCACTTTATTAATTGCGAAAACAGACACTCTTTTATATGAAATCAACTAAACAACAGTCTTAACAGATCAATTACAAAGTAGTTTGCGAGCCGGATTTATCCGCATCACTGAAAAAACTGGGGGTAAAATTATAGAGTCATTCCTGTGTAATTTTAAGTACGTAAATTTTAGATTTCATTACAATTTCTCTTGTCATTTTCAATTTATATTTAAAATTGCTTATATATTTTTAAATTTACTGAAAAATTTTACAAATACATTGGAAATATACAAAAAAAAGTAATATTTCCAATGTTTCTGAAGAATACAATCACAAATCGCCATGTAATTTTACATTTTGTACATAACTTAAAAGCACAGAAGATCGGTAAATTGGTACATGGGCTACATGCTACTCTTAACATTGCCAAATAAGATTGGTTGACCAACAAGCAAGATTTAATCCCAGGCATAAACAACAACAATATGGAAATGATTGTGTATGGCCGTATGGGTACATTCGGGTTTTCGTTATTTACTTGCTAATAACAAATTACTAAATCCACTATCCACTTACTTAAACAAAACGCGAAACTGTAATTTCGCAATGTCGCTATATGCAATATGTAATGGTTTATTAATTAATCAAACAGTAATTTAGCCCATACTGCACGATTTTCCATCGATATGTTTGCTGAAGTTATTGGCGGTTTGTCTTGTTGTTTTATTGCATCCAGAATTACATTAGAATTGAGTTGGTTTTCCATAATACCCATATATGTATTCAGATCATGTTTCGTTCATTTTCAAAGCCGGAAAGTCAATAAATTAGTAAAATGTATCTTCTTCTCTAGCCAGTTGCCAGTCAGTGATGGTTCGTTATACCAACGAATACAACGAAAATAAATGAAGAGACCATCAACAAAAGTACAAAGTACAAATGATTGTTATAGATATTGTCTATATGTATATAGGAAAATATAATTGGAAAAGCGAAATGTGAATTGATTACAATTGCGTGAGTTGTTTTTCTCCGTAATACAACAAGGAGTTTTGTTTCTTTTTAGCGAAAGAGACTGAGATACAATAGAATGAGTGGTAACATATCTGACAATGTTTGGAAACGAGAAACAAGCAAGAAGTAAGAATTCGAAACGCAGCACGGTAACGGGCAAATCATTAAGAAAACCATGATATACTTAGACGAAATCGTTGTCGAAATGCGTTCGCCGTTTGGTACTTAACGGGTGCCTGATTCTCTCGTTTGCGAAAATGTTAGACGTGTTAGACGAACAACATACCCTATATAGGTCAATTGTTAGCAAATGTGAACGCCCATTCAAAATAGCCAATCTTCTCGATTGCCTATAGAAAAGAACAACAACAACAACAACAAAATCACGAAAAAAACAAATATAAAGGACTACACAAAGTAAAATATAAACAGCTGACGTAACAACTTCTCCGTCGTAATCAAATGACGTTAAATTCGTAAATCTTGCAAAGGAATCAAACGATTGTGCGTTCTTTAAGTGTAATATTATGAAACGATGTACAAAACGCTGTAGACGTGAAGAGGAAAACGTAAAAAGCCAAATGCTAATAAAATAAAGGAGAGTAATTTCAAAGAAGGATTACTGGCTGATGCTATGGTTTAGTAATTTCTTTTTTGTTTTATGTGCGCCCTAGCTCTGGTTCACATTCATCGTTGTGCAGTACCGAAAATGTACGTTGATGTGTGCGCGCCCGAACAAATGCGAAACAAACGATCATTGCAGGCTCATTAACCGGGATCGGGATATATATTGGGGGGAAAAAGGATCCTGGTGCTCGTTTGCTCTCTTATCTTAAAAATCGCGGCATTTAGAACTTTCCAAATAAATAATCGATTGGTTAATCGAAGTTTGCGGCAACTGATTCTTGCGGTTGCATTCCACGCACAAACTCACAGAAACACAGACCTACACACGAATAATACAGATAAAGGAAGATTAATTATATTTGTGCCGCTAATTGATTTTAAGGATTGTAATTATACTGCGCTCTGGGCTGACTTTTGTCGGAATTCTATATTCTCAAATTATAACGAAAGATCGATGCCGCCGGGGAAATTGTTTAAATTCACGACTGCACCGCCGTCAGATGAATTTTTGCGAATTACGCTAATGAAGCACAATTACTTCCATTCCTCAGCTGTTAGTTGTGAAAGGACTCCCTCTTATTTCTATACTTATTCGTCGTAATTCACTACCGCACCACGGCATAGAACTTCTTATAGAAGAAAAACTCACGGAATGAATGAAGATTTTCATTTTCGGCGCAGGGGCGGGAATAATGAAAAGCCAGATGTAAGATGTAAGCGACTGAATTAACTTCAGACGCGTCGTATTTAGATAATTGGAGAAGATCTGTACATGATGGCACAGTCAGAAAGTCAGCTGCAAGATTTGCTAAATTAAAAGTTATTAAAAATATTGTTATAAAAAAAGAAATTCTTTCAGCTTTTTGCTTTTACCCTTTTCGTACGCGGAGCGTTGGAGTATAAATCAAATAAATTTTCGTATAAAATGATTTTACAGAATTAAGACTTGAAAGAAGAAAATAAGTGTTTTCGAATTTTTAATTTCCGTAGTTCCTTCATTTCTTAATGGAAATTTATTTAGCCAAAAATCGTTTTTTTTTTAATTCTGCATTTTTCCAAATAAATATAGAAATTAATTGGAATAAATATAGACGTCCTGCATAAAAATTGCAAGTTTCCACATAAAATTTTCGACTCGTATACGAACTGAAAGGGTTATTTATGAAGTAGACAGCGCATAAAATCAAATGAATAATAGTAAAAGTTACTCGGGCAATATTAATATTCGACATTTATTATACATTTTATATTATGTTTGTTGAGTATCGCGAAGCTAGGAGCTTCAGCTAAGGGAAAGAGCGTCAGTTTACCACCCCTTTCTCACACAATCAATTTGAGTATTTATGAAAAGTCTGGTCGAGTGGTTTCACTAACCAAATTGGCATCGAAATAAAAATCGGCAAGTGTTCGCACCTCAATACTTTCCGACCATATGAACCAACTACAATTTCGTGAAACTAATTTTGATCGGAAAGTGGAAATTTTCACTTTCTATTCAAAATTTATTTAATATATAATTTCAGGAGCTGACAGCTGTCAAGCCGATCGCAAACAAGAGAACGTGAACGGCCACGAACGAAAACGCCCGCCTGGTTGCCTATGGTGTGCAACCAGCTCGGTCTCTCTAATTTAGAGACACTGTTAGGGCTGTTAGGACATCACACAGACGGCGTATGATACCACCAAAAACTACTTTTTCAGAATCAGGGAAATTAGATTCGTGGACATCCTTTGAAAAATCCATTTCGATATTGTGGGTGAATCCGATACTTTCCTGTATAAATACGGTACTATCGGAAAGTAATAAAAATGAAACACGAAAAACAACCAGATGGACGAGGACTACTATCGACAGAGAGATTCGCATTGCGATCGAAATTTGATTGACGATATAGGCGTAATTAATGATCTCACTCAGCTTTTAAAAAATCAACTGTTAATAAAGCTGCCAGTAAATACTAATGCGGTAGTATTTAGACGAAGAACGTCGGCTCTCGGAGTGTATTAATACCGTCAAGATATCGGGATTATATTGATCCTGCAGTCGTTCGAAACGCGAATTACCACAGACTTCACCAATAACGCATGTGAACTGTTCCGATGTTCCTTTCCGTTCGTTGGTTCGTTCGGTTTATTCGCATCTTCGGCATTCTTTCATCCATCCCCCTAATGCTCTCGTATACCTTGGAAAGCAATAATCGTCCCAAGACGAATTTAATATTATCTTGTTAATAAAAAAAAATAATGAGGACCACAACGAGCTGGTATTACGTTTATATTCGGTAATATACAGATGAATATCGATAATGTAGAGGAAGTTATTTTTCATTATAATTTATTCGATATACAAAGTGTTTTAGTCAACTTGACAGTTGCGACGACATTGCATTTTAATTTGTGACAATTATTTTTATTGTAAATAACATCAATCGGGAACTGTGAGTGTATTTCATTATATAGGAACACAATTTCGGAAAGCTTATTCCACAGTGACAATTTGTAACGTTGAACGTTACATTTGTTTCCCGGCCGGGATATCGTGCACTTGACTCCTCTTCATTGTTTAAAATTGTGTCAAAGAAGTTTTAGTCTCGATTCAGATACACCTGAATTGTGATGATTATCTTCGGTTACGGCTTGATTGTAATATGCTGATTTAAACAGGCATAAAAACGCGGTGTGGCTACTGGATGTTGGCCCGTACTCGTACTTTATAATAAGAATTTATACCGCGAATTATTTAGCCTTTGTACAAGTCGCTAATAATGTTGTATTTTGTTGGAAGTTAATAAATAAATTAATAACCATATTGAATAAACTGTGTACTCCGTGTCTATGCCCCGTTTAATGTGGAGTGGCGCCCATTTACAGACCTTTTGACTTATAACATCCAACCGACCACGCTGTTTCCGCTGCAGCAAACCGGCAAACGAAGAGTCAACCTAGCAAATTTTATTGTTTGCGATCGGTTTCGAAGAATATCCTGATGATGAAAACCGGTCGCAACTAATAAAATTGTCACTGTGGGATAAGCTTTCCGAAAGTGTGTTCCTTTAAACAATTATTTTTGTTGTAATGTACAATTTGAAGTGTTGCAACACTGTAACGTTAACGTACTTTTCTATTTGTGACAACCATGTAGTAACAAGCACGCTAGAGATAGTAGAGTAACAGCGCGAATAAAATAAGAACTAATTATTTAAAACAATAAACTACAACAATTTTCAACCGAAAAAGATACTCTGAGCAAAAATAATCGCTTAAATTTTTTCCTGTTTTTACTTTATAATAGATTTTATTATTGTTGGATAAGGCTGGCTTCACATTGAAACATTAAGAAGTTCTATTATATTTTATGTAACAAAGTTTTACAAGTGATAAACATACATGCGGTTAGAAATAAGCTTACGAGTTGTATATGCGGAATACACATCCTTTTTGCAAAGAAGAGAGCAAAACGCCGAACCGCGCGATATTAATAGTACGTTATTATATATGTTTTGTTTGGGTATTGCGCAACCATAATGTATTCATGTGTTCAAAGCAGCATAAATCCAAGCAAGCGTATGTATGTAATAAAACAAATGCGTCAAGTTAGTATAGAGTAATTAGTGGATATAAGTGATTGTGTGTAGTCAGGTGGTTCATAGTTTTAATAAATAACGCTGTCGGATTCCGTCCGTTTGCCTTAAAACATTTGCCTATATGTATAGAAACTTTAACGCACTTCATATATGGTCTTGCTAAGCACTAGTGAGCAACATACCTTCATGTTATTCCATCAGGAATTTGTAGTTGTTAATGGTTAATGGTTTAATCACAAATTTCGAAAAAGAACCAGCGGAATCCGCATTAATCTCTGTTAAGTACAGAAATTATGTTCAATATTTTGTTACTTTGATTCAGAGCTGGCTGTGCACCATAGACAACTAGGCGGGCGTTCTTCTTCGATCGGTTTTGACAGCTGTCAGCTCCGGAAGTCGCCTCGGACGTTTCATGTTTCGTGCTCAGTCTCGTCCAACCGTACGGACGTAGGCCGCTCTCCGCGACATTCCGAACTCCTTCGGACTCGCGCCTGCTACTGTAGGAAAGAGAATAACCTCGCGAGGGATCGTCCGTGTTTGCTTCGTGGTTGGCTTTATACGGCCTGTAAATTGCTTGTTGCTGGTTACTAACTATATATTTGTAGATTCTTATGTTCGTTTTACGTACTTACACCGTACGTCCATGTGGCCCGTGTAATAAAGAACTTGGTGTCATTGTATGTGTGATTGCTTATTTGTTGATTTGTATAGTCTGCTCATTTTTTTACTCCCTCACGGTATAAGTTTAAAGGGTTATCTATCCATCTATATAGTTACATCTTGATACGTTTACGTTTCTTTGTTTAATTGGAATTTTGTTCACAAATTTACTTAATAGTATAATATTTACTCAATTTTGTATATTCCCCGAAGTATAAATTATTCGGGGGGTGTTTCACTTAGCGTAGCTTTTGTTTGTTTGCACTGTGAGCTCCCCAAGTTGCTCCGCGCGCTACGTTTACAAATTTCGTATATAAAATCTAATCTAATTGTTCCCTTTGACTAAAAACTTTTTGTGTTCAACTAATTGCTTAGCTAAAATAATAAAGTTTCGAGGGTGAACTTGCCTCCCTTAATACTTTTTTTGCATAATAATTGCTTTTGTGAAAAACGGAAGAAAACTTTTCAGCGCTTCATCTTAATACAATTATAATTAGAAAACTATCAAATTTTATATATCACAATAAATTACAATAGAAAGACAATGAGATACATCCTATGCCCATTATACAGGGTGTTCTATTTTAAATGGGCACTATAAATTAGGTCAATTATGAAAGCATTTGAAGTTTTTTCCCTGATTTTTATACCTTCATTCGCAACTCTAATACTAGCAATGGTGCTAGTTTAAAAGGGGCACTCAGTATGGCAGCAAGTATAAAAGGGATACGTTCAAATCCCGCATCTTTTAAGGCCAATTATCTTAATCCATTAGATTGTAAATACACATTGTCGAAATTACGAACAAGGGTTGCTCTCTTTATTTTATGTGCGTATAGCAAAAGGGAAGAGCATTGAGTTGATTTTAATTAAACAAGACGAGAATCGAAAATAAATAAATCAATGGGTATCTGATTAAAATGGGCATCAATTCTGAGCTAAAGTACAGGTTTTAGAACAGGGGTCGGCAGACCATGGCTCGATACAAGCGATACAAGGTCACCATTTTAAGTATTAGTAAAAAAATAATTAATACACAAAAGCAGAATTTATTAACCAAACGCTACCTGATTATATTGACTCTGAATTTATTAGCCAAACAAATGGATGTTAAAAGTTTCACTAAACAAAATGTAATTTTTGCTTGACTTAGCCTGATAGGTAATGGACAAAATCGTTTTACTAAGATAACCAACTACTTGAATTGATGATTTATTCACAATTATTCATGGCGGAAAGGAAGATCGCGAAGTTAGGAAGTTGCTTTTTGTTTTTATTCATATAATGCTTGGTTTGTTTTGTTGGTTTGAAAGTTAATGTCCGAATTTAATGATTTACAAGGTATTCACAAACATCCAATTATTAAATTACTCATACCAGATACAATTGGTTAATGAACCCTCTGCATTATGTATTCTTATTCATGTTTAACAACTGCTGTTGATATTGTCAAGGAATTAACTTGTGTCGAAGTCAAAGGGAATACATTGAAACCTTGATTATGATGTCGGATGCTGATTATTTATTGGCTAATATTTGTATGTAAATGTAACTTCACTATATTTATTGCAGCGCGTGTATCAACATTGGTAATTTTGTAATTTAAATAATTGGAAAACTATCTTGATCGCGTGCATGATATGATTGATTCCATGTGAATAACGCAAATTTGGTTTTTTGTCATTGAAATAATGAGCAATGTAAATGTAAATTCAAACAACGATTTAATCAATTGCTTCATTAAATCAAATTATGTTCTTTAATGTTAATTAAACTTACATTTTGGTTTAGAATGCGAATATTGTGCGAATAAATCCTGTCCTGTCTATACCTAGGTATAGTGCATTTCATTTTAACTTAACAAAAATAAACAAATAAATGTTGGTTTATTTGATGTTTGTAAATATATTTCCAGTTACGGAGTTTTGACATTTCGTATTCCTTATATGATGAATATGCTCAAATAAATATGAAATGTGAAGTCGATTTTTGAAAGTTTAAATGGGTACGTAGATATTCCTTTTCTTTTTCGTAGACATCAAAACGAAAACTTCATTTTCGTTGAGAAGAAACTCTAGTAAAGTTGTTTTTAGTAGATATTCATTTTTGAATTAATATTTTGTGCTTCTCTTTCAAGCAGTCAACTTTTATCATACCAGCTGATGTGTTGTTGCGTATTTTAAGAATAAAAATGGCAATTGTTAAGGCGTCTCAACCACACAAATTTTCACAGTTGCTTTAATTTCATCAATTTAATTTAATTTCGTCTGAAAGCAAGTTGACCGAATTTGAATTTGAATAGAAAAGGAAAGGAACAAAGCACCAAACTTTTTTAAAGCTTTTTTTTTATCTTTATACTAATAACTAAAGGCGTTTCGGATTAATTATCTTTATTTTATGCAGATCTGTTTAGAATTAAGCGAAGAAAAAAGCACTTTGAAGTTGTAAATAAAAATAAAATAGGTGCATGAAAAACTTTGCTCATTAGGTAGACATGTACTTATAAAGTTCTCGTTATATAAATGAATGAAAACTTCAATTCCATCATATTTAAGTTAAATTGGATTGACTAGGGAAATTTGGAACAACATGAAGTTTGCAATACTGATTAAAATAGCACTTTAGAATAACAATTTTAAGTGTAATATAAAATGTAAAGGAATAAAGAAAAATTCGCGAGTGAATATAAAAGTAATTTTAAGGTGGATAACTTGGAAAATCAAGATGTGACAAGAGCGTTATGAAAATACAGAATTCATCCGTCTCTCGTCTTCCTCAAAGCTTCTAATATCAAACTTTAATCAAGAACATCTTAAGCGTATAATATCTTAGTATGCGCCAGCGATTTGTCACAAATTCCAGCAAACAATTACTTTATTCGTATCCCTGATGCCAGCAGGAAGCATGAAGTAGCTCTTGGCAAAATAAGCCAATTTAGGATAAAAAGTGAATTTATTTTTATGAGACGTGATTGGGGAAGCATCGTGTGGATTTAAAATAAAAATAGGCATCTTATGTGCTCGTTCAGAAGACGTCGCTCTTCGTCGACTAATAAGAATATTTTGTGCGTGGAATTGGGACAAGGCGAGCGAGCAGGCGAGCTTTCTTTATTTCGTCTTTCCGGGGAGTCTATCCAGAAGCATTTATCCGGCCGGCATGTATTAAACATCTGCCTTCTTTCCATCCCTTTAATCTTTTATAGCGCAGGCCGAGAAAACTTTAGGGGCAGACACACACCTTACAGTGGAGCAAGTCAACAACAAAAACAGAATTCACTCCATTGGCAGCCGATTCGCTTCGTAAAGTTTATAGAATATATAGACAAGAAACATGTTCCATGTTCAACCGCATGTCGTTATTGTTCGATCTTTTGTTTATAATTTAATTCCTCGTTTTCGAAGATCCGAAAGTAGGAGAAACGTAAAATTGTGAACTGCCAATGATATGCTGTAACCTCGCTCATCCGAAAGTTTTCCAAGTTACAAACGCGATGTAATGAAGTTAGACGAAACGGTTTTTACTCTGAAATGTAATTTATTCATCTTCGAGATGCTTTGGATGTTTTAGTCAGATAATGATATGGATATATCTTTATAACAGTTTTACACATCACGATTTTAGACGGTATGGCAAGAAAATATACTAAAACCGCTGATTGTAGGAAATATTACTAGATACGCAACGTCTGTGTTAAAATTCGTACCAAGCTAACAGTGTGCTCCCCCAACACCATCTTTTTCTCTCAACCAGTTAATTAGGTTCCTTAGAAATCCCGGTAGTAGAAATGAACGGGCATAAGCGCCACCATCCATATGTTTCATTCTTGTTCGAAACCTATTCAAAAGCTGTTCAATTCCTGTTCATCTAATATATCATAGCTGTTTATCAGGTTTCTAACAGGTTTCGAACAGGAATAAATCATCCCGATCACTGAAATTCAAAGTGTTTTTCAATTTCACTGACTGGCCGCATGTACCTGCGGCATACAGTTTTCACTGAATAATTTTTATTGTAATAATTATTGCTTCAGGAAATAGACAATTCTATATGTATAGTGTGAAGTACGAACTTGGCCGTATAGTGGCGCAAGTCTTATTTATTCCCACAACCAACGGTGAAACATACGCGCGGGTTTACTTGCACGTAATATCTATTGGGTTTCCACCGAAACAATTTAATACGTACAAACGGCACTTACATATTTGCATATAATTACAACGGTTGCGGTACCCGTCCATATGTACTTGTTTTTATTAACAAACCTTACTGCTTGTTATTGGATATCCTCCTCCAATATACCTAATAAAATAACCTGCGGCACATGAAGTTATGATACATATTAGCGTTCATTTTGCAAATAACTGTACCATGAAACCTACCAAATTCCCAATTAATTGTTCTTATCGTAGTGGGAACTTCCGTCGCTCTGCCAGCAGCTAGCACGTATAACTAAAGTAGATAGACAATACTATCAAGAAACGTTTCAATTTATTGGATGTAGGCTTGTGATCTAGAACTGTGGATTGTGCCGCACATGCTATCGTCGATTGTAGGAAATGGAATAGAACAAGATACGCAATATCTAGATTAAAATTCGTACATCACTCGATACTCTGAATAGTTATAGAGCGGCCTCCAAAATGAGCGCTTACTATAGGCTTTTCTAGTTGAATCGATGAGAGGAAAGATGACGTAGGTAAAGGACACTGTTTTACGTTGGTACGAATTTTAACACAGACATTGCGCATCTTATTCTATTCCTTCCTACCATACCATGTTTTTGGTTTGGTCGGTGACCTGGAGGGTCGAATAAAACTCAAGAGAGCAGCAGCAAATAAATTTAACTGGACCTTCTAAACGAAATTTATTGAATTCGATTGTACACACAGGACACAACAACGCACAAGAGGCTGAAGCCAAAATAAGCTGACGTTTTTTCTTTGTATTTGTATAAAGTAAACAAGTTTTTGCTATTTTCATATTGATTATTTCTCTACGAGTCACAGTTGAAGTTTGGTCGGAATGGAATATATTTTCATGTGGTCATTCGCTTCAAATCATTGTGGAAGAGTAAAGTTGAACGATTCCTACAAGTTCAACAATTTGGCAAGTTACGGAAGAGTTGGTGAGTGGAAGGCAGAAATCCTTTTTTTCCACTCGTACGAAAACTGTGAGGGATGGAGGAATGCATCATGGGCATGGAAAACAAATAAAATAAAAGTTGATTTTTGATGCATTAGCAAGTGGGAAAACTTTAGCTATCGATAACTATTTAGAGGGGCACTCAGCCAAGCCTGCTAATGCGTTTTTAGTTAAGACTCACATGAGAACACTCTTTGTATTGCTTCGTAAGACAGTGCCGTATTTACAAAACTAAATATTTCGAAGTCAACATGTCTCGACACGAAGAAATAAAATTTAATGTTACTCTGGATTTATTTGGTAAACGTGGAGAATTCACTAACAAACAGCCGCGGGTATAACAAATAGTTACATGAATAAAGTAGAGCAGATAGCAAGTGACTGAAACAGTAGTTTGTAGTTTTGTAGGAGCTAAAGTAGAATGCTTCGTGCTGACTAGTGAAGTGTGCACGGAGTGCTTGAAATTTCAACACTATATTTCAGGATATACGTCCCCGGAATGATGAATAGCAAGCAAACTGCAAGCAAGCGCGTGTTTTATGTAGATATAATTGTTATGAGCGGAAGTATTCGGTTCGTTTGGATATTTAGCACGACGAAATATTTTCTCCTTTTTCGGATAGGCATTAGTAGCACGAAGCACGAAACATATGCTTACCACACCGTAAATTTTTAGGCACGTTTGTCATCTTTTACGCAGTACGGTTTATAATATGACGAGTTTTATCCGGCATGTGTGTGCCTGCCACTTAAAGTTTATATCGTTCCGAGTTGCGTTTCGCATCAACGAAATGCGCTCAAGCCTCTTGTATTAGCATGAAGCCATCCCCTAAAGCTTATATGAAGAAAACGAACTGCCTGGTTGGTGCGTGTGTGGTGCGTGTTGGCAAAAGCTGAATGAGCTCGAATGCGGGTTTCTAATTTTAAATTCGATATTTAGTTCATGCATGCTCAACTTTACCATTACAGGGGTGTGTGTACGACGCAATTTCGTTAATTCCAACGTTTCCGCAGTTAAACTTTTCCAAAAGGGCGACACGCTTCAATGTGATACTTATACGCATTCCCAAAATATAATAAAGCTCTGAATCGCTGTCTAAACATTTACCTAACTTCGTGATGCTATTTCATACATTTTTTTATTGTTTCAATGAGAACTCCCTTTGACAAAAAAATAAGGCAAAACAAAAATGGGCATTCTTTCAAATGAAATTAAATGAATTAAGTATGTATAATCCCAAAGTAGATTCCAACGTATGAAATACTTAAATAAGAATTCTTGTATATAAATTCCATGTAAAATACAAAACTATACCAAGCTATTTTCTAAGTTATTACTAAGTATTCTTATTCATTCGTAATGAATTCACATTGTTTCATCCGTTTCATCTTTTTATTTCATTTCTTCATTTGGGAATATAAGTTGGTACATTGTAAATGTAAAGAATGCGAGTAACGGAGTAAAAGCCCTGTTTATTATATGATGGCATGATGCGATGCGGATGAGAAAAACATAAAACTTGTTCAGTAAGCCGCGTTGTGCACATATTTTTTGCTGTTTGCATATATTGGGGGTAATGTAGTCAGTAATAGAGCTTTGTTCAAATTGCAGAAGCTTTATTAAAATAAGTATGGAAATATCCTCAATATTTTAATATTTATGGAATGTCAAAACATTTCTCACAAAACTAACTTCTAAATCTCATTAGCGGCAAAATAATGCATTTAGGAAGGGTTAATCTCACAGTGACAATTTTTCATTCATACTATTAATAAGAGTATATTATTATATGAGCGATTATGACAGCTATTGTTCACGAAGATGATGTTGGAGCCCACGAGCCGCTAGGCGAGTAGCGCAAATTCATCTGAGTGAACAATATAGCCATAATCGTGAATATAATACTATGCTTTTTCTACACCTTGCATTATTTTTAACACAAAATACAAATTGTAATTTCTCGATGAACTGACAAGTGAACTAATATAGCCGGCCATCACAAACAGTTTTGA
>JARJEB010033461.1:0-12142 GCA_030264535.1 Liometoxenus newtonarum | reverse complement strand
TTTTCAAGTTTGTTGATTATTTTAATTCATTCGTTATTTCAACCTTTAAAACTGATTTTATAATTGGGTATGTGCATGGTTTTTTTTTTTAATTTTTTTATGAAACTACGATTTGAATTATTCATCGCTACATATTTTTAATTTTTTTTAAACATGGTTTTTGAGGAGAAAACATTTTTTAAAGTTTGAAATTTGACGTCTTGGTGAATTATCTGGTGAAATAATGATGACTCATAGCTTTGGAATTTCCCCTAGATCCCTAGAACTTGTTTTAAAATGGCTCTTTTACGCGACCTTGTTGACGTTATGACGCTCTAGCCTGACCGAAGACAGTCTTTGAGCCTGACGCTTAGTTCATTCGGCCCGATTCGGCCTTGAATCGGTACAGGTCGACAAAGCGATGAATCATCTTTATTTCCCGCGGCATACTACAGTTTAAATCTAGGGTGGATTTTGCAGAATTATTTTTAACAACAAATAATGTTTTTGTTAGTACCATATCGTGTAATTAGTTTTATACTAATGGTTTTTGGTACTTTTTGCTTAAATAATAGATTATTATGTGTGGCGGTTTTGTCCAGACGTCTAGTCTCTCGCAACATTTTAACTGGTTTTGCGTCGGGAGTGTCGGGACGTTTCGATCCTGATGCTGGCTGGATCGTTGGATGTTGGTTTGGGTGGGTGGGTGATACAGTCGCGTTGCCCTTGTCGTTGCCCCCCATTTGCTATTGCATTCGCTATTCCCTATTCATATAATAGCACGTGGTGAGTCATGATTTTGATCAGGCATTTGGGAGCCGCGAGGGAATACGAGACGAGAATCGTCCTCTTTATAGGGGTCTGCAACCTTTTTGCCGGCCACTTTTAAAAGAAAATTTTTTCAGCGGACCGCGCATGAATATATGAAAATATGAATTTAATTAAAGTTCAATTAAAAATTAGCAGGAACAAAAATGCTCACGTTTACGGCAGACCGATACCTAATTTGTTTGCCTTTTGTTAAGCTTAGAAATGAAACTTTGTAAAAAATTCTTAGTTTAACTTTTTTTAATTTATTTGTATTTTGCTTGGCGGGCCGCATGTAAATCAACGGCGGGCCGCAGGTTGCCGACCCCTGGCTTAAAGCCTGTCCATGCACTGACGCATAAACGAAACGTCGATTCAATTTATACCGAATGTGGAATCTATTAGCATAGAAGAAAAAATACATTTGTTCACAAAAACCTTTGTAATGATGTTTTTTGTTTTGTTTTACAAGCAAAATTTAAACTTTCCCAACGTAGTATTTGACTTACTTAGAAAAAATAATTTTTAGTGCAATCATGTATACGGATTTTGGGTGGGTCACAAATATTTTTTAAATGCAGCTAGACTAAGAATTTTGAGCGAATGGGTCGCGAAAAATGATAATTTTCAAAAGTGCGTCTCAACCCGCAAAAGTTTGAGAACCTCTGATGTATACTAAGTAATATCTAAAGGATCGTGTTTTAATTAGTAATGTTAACCTCAAATGCACTTCATAAACTAATTTTACTTAGTGAATATCCCCGAAGTATATTTAATCTTTTTAAATGCAGCTAGACTAAGAATTTTGAGCGAATGGGTCGCGAAAAATGACAATTTTCAAAAGTGCGTCTCAACCCGCAAAAGTTTGAGAACCTCTGGTGTATATTAAGTAATATCTAAAGGATCGCGTTTTAATTAGTAATGTTAACCTCAAATGCACTTCATAAACTAATTTTACTTAGTGAATATCCCCGAGGTATATTTAATCTTTTTAGGTATACTTATCAACATTAACACCATTCTATCCTTATTTTCATAAGTAGATAGAAAAGAAATCATTTGTACATTCAACTAATAGAAGTGGTGGTTGCACATCAGCCAAGTTACATGTTAGAAACTGAGTGCTGAGTGCACTGCCCCGCGGACCCGAAATAAAACAGGACGACCTCAATTTGCTAGTATCCAAGGAGTTTGCTCGAGAGGCTCGCTCGGACCTCGGACTCAAACAGTTGGACGACCGAGTTGTATGTACATACATCGACACCGTCAACACCAGGCCATCGCATATCATAAACAATTGTAAAGTCCATGCTATGAATTACACACACACATACACACACACACACACGTATACCTACACACAAATACATGCGCATACTTAGGCGACTGACAGAAGTCTCCTCGACGATGATGTTGATGTTCCCACATGCATTATTCATTCGGAACGGAACGGACGAATGATGGCCATGCGCGCATCTAAAAACCCACTTATTTTATAAATTTAGCAAGTTGCACCGAAAACAAAATATACAACAGGAACGAATAACGATTAACCAACAGTTTATACTCTTTATTTGCGTTGCTATTGCAAAACACGCTTTAGATGTACCATTTTATAGCGTTTTCGGAATACTGCCACTCAGTGTGCACCCACTCTAAAATTCGATCATTGCAAGTATTTTCAAAATAGTCCCAAAATGATCATTGCACTGAACTACACTGACCCCCATAGTTCTAGCATGTTCGGACAACTGCACTCAGTGCGCACTCACATGCACTGAACATTTTTAGCGTGTTCGGGCTATACTTTGAGTGCACACTTTTATAGTGTTGAAATGTTCGGGCTATCAACAGAATTTTGATCTGAGTAAACGATTCCGCCTGTGTATGCAACCGATTATCCATTATTACCTTGTTCAAATGTTTTAACAACATTCTATCAATTTGTAATAAATTGTTGAGACATCAGTTTTCGCGAACAAACCACTCAAGAGTCAATCTTATTAAATAATGTCGACGTACACGCTTCCAAAAAAGCTAAAACTGGTTACTGCCCCAGTGCAGTTGTTAGTTTGGTTGCCGACCATGTTATTTTCTAATTTTATCATTTTTTTTTTTAATTTTTCGAAGCAATTAGACAATGGTCAGTGTTATAAATGGTCCAAATTAAGAGTGTGACATTTTTCATTGCAAACTATTCAGCAGGAGACCCGTTAACACAACCTACAAATGTTAACATGTACATCCCTATGGCCACACGATAAATAAATTTACTGTATACTAACAGAAGGAAGGTTCACTTCGTGTTTATTCTACATTGAATTTCGACAGGCCTCGTTTGTTGACCTTTGCCTTGTCAGTCATATTGTGGCGGGAAATTTGAATTTACCTCACAATAGGTGCATTTCGTTGTAAGTAACTTTTCTGACGAGTTAAAGTGAAAGCAAAGAAATGGTTTCGTGAAACTGATGGTGCACATGATCCCCACCACATTTTTTTAACTTTCACTTTAACTCGTCAGAAAAGTTACTTACAAAGAAATACACCTAAAGAAGGAAGAGGTAAGGGAAAATTCAAATTTCCCGTAAATTCCAACCTACACGCAACATGGCTGAGACTCCGCAGGTCAGCAGAAGAGGTCTGCCGAAAGGAAAGACACCAAGTGACTCTTCTGTCAGGTTATTCTGTGGCTATCCCGCTTTGCTTCCGGGATTTTGCATTTTTGTTTGTTTATCGTTCTACTCTGGTCGCGTTGAAAACAAACAGCAACAAAATCATAACATAAAAGCAGAATGAATATATCCCGAACAGAACGAACACACTGCAACCGTTTGCAACTATGCAGAGCTTAAGATAACATAGCATGCAACAAATTATACAATGAACCGTTGATGAAACACAAATTGAAGAAATGTTATTTGTATATAGGTATTAGGAGTACGAATATTGAACAAATGGCAATTATACCAATACTAATCATATTAGTTTCAAAATTAAAAACTTCCTGGTTGCAGAAATTACGTTTCAGCGTTTATAATTAAAAATTGCAATTGCTGTAAACTGTAAAGTAAACGAGTAAATTTACCTATAAAAACGCAATTTACGACATCGACATTCATTTTAGTTCTTTAAATATTTAGCACTTTTAGATTATCGTCAATAATCAAATAGCTTTATTTCTTTGTTTAATTATAAACATTACCTAATTTAATAACTCCTATAAATTTAAATATACGTTACTCATATCTATACAGGGTGTCCCAGTCCAATACCAAAATGTTCAGGGGGATGCACCGTTTTTAAACAGGAAGCAATTTATGTTGATCAATCAGAGAGCATTCCCAACCACCTGTTTCAGGAACTGAGTTCCTGGCGCCACAGGTTCCATTTGTGAATTAATGCTTGATGTTAATGAAGATTTTTTTTTTCATGTTAAAACTAGCTGCGCTCGCGTCGCGTGTAAATATTTTGCTCGAATGAAAAGCGCTGTTTTCCACTCTAGGCATGTAAGGTACTATTAAAAGTCTGCACTGGGAAAAAATGTGTATAATTTTGCAAGACTCTTTCCAATAAGTTGAAAATGTAATACAAATTTGTTCAACATATTTACGAAAAGTGTACAAAAAGTATACTTACAAATATCAGACGAAAAAGCCTGAAGTCAACGGATTTCCACGAATCAGGGAAAAATAAGACTTTAATTTTTTTCATGATCACCTTACTTTCCTATACCTACGTACCTTAGGTAGGTATGTGGCGCAGAAAGTAAAAAACTAAATGAATTATTATTAGGTGGTATATCTAGAATTATAATTTTGAATATATTTTTGATCCTTATTTTCTATAACAGTTTCCGAACACATCACACTATCACGCACGCATGCAAAAACGCGTTTAAATATTTGATCACGTTCCATTATTTAAACAAAACATTTCTATTTGTACTTTATTATTCGGTATATCTATCTATTCATGCGATGCATGCGCGAACAAAATGTATTATAAAGAAAAAACTTATTCAATATTATTTCTTCGTCCTTTATACGCATACACATACCGTGCGATTATTTTACCATAGAACATATAGGATGTAGCGTACGCCATGTACGATAGTAAAATAAACGAGTCAAACTCATAGGCATGGCGACAGTGGACGGACTGAGAGAGAGAGAGAGAGAGAGAGAGAGTGGAGAGAGTGTACGATCAAAGTAATTTACTAATTTGTACTGTCAGTTTTCAATCCGAAGAAACGGTAGAAATAATCAAAAAATGTACGCACGATATAATATAATAGTCTGCGGACTGTTCGCGATTTAATTTCCGCATAAAATATCCTGAAAGGCCGATACCTTCCGTCAGTACAATACATTGTCATCCCCACTCTCTCCCAATCCGTCGGTGTGTCGTTAGCTGCCATGAGTTTGACTCGTTTATTTTACCGTATATAGGAACGGTTCCACGACGACTGGGGCCATGGGACAATTGGGGCCGTTCACAATTGGGAGCACTGACAACTGGGGCTTGGCACAATTCGGGTCTTTTGTTATTAACAAATAACCCTCACGTGTGGAACTACAGCGGAAACTATAGCATCGGTCTCGCCAAGGGCGTAAAGCCCTAGTTGTCAGGGGCCCCAATTGTCCCATGGCCCCAGTCGTCTGGTTACCATAGGAACATGGCAACTTAAAATAATCGCACGGTATACCTACACACATAGCATATTCGTTCATTTGTTCTTCTTGTTGTATACATTTGTACATTTATTATTTATTGATAAACAAACGAATAAATAAATAACAAGCATTTGCATTTGATCCCCATTTCCGCATATAAGGGAATCTCGGGATACCTAGGTATAGGTATTCAATAATATGTGATTTGTGATACGAATTTACGATTCGATATTATTCAGTTTTAAAGTTTAAATAATGCTTTATAAATAATACAAATATAAATATTTATTTTCGATACATTTCGTTTGTTTATTTATTATTATTATTTTTTTAAATATGTTTCTTTTTTGTTTTTGGTTTCCTCTGTATGTGTTAATTTTAATTTTTAATTACTTATATTATGACCAGAGAGAGAGAGAGAGAGTTTAATATGTCATAAAGAGGTCACTAAACGCACCATGCGGATATCTTATGAATTAACAAATTGCGGCCATATTGCTCACTTTCTTGTTGTCAATAGGTATAGGATAATATTAAAAATTAGGCAAGAGGGCGCTGTATTTTGATTTTGATGACCAGGAGTCGAGGAAATCTCAACATTTGATGATAATAGCCGCATTAAACTCATTTGTTGTGGTTAAATAAAATCAAAAATAATTTTGATGTGGCTTGGGCCCGTCGCGCCGGTTATGTATGTTCGTCTTGCTCGTTGACAACTGCTCCGGTGTGTTGCTACTCCGAAGCTCTCCTCAGCAGAAATGAAATGTTGTGTTGGCGTTGTGGCCGTGCCGTGCCGTGTCGTGCCGTTGTGGGTGCGCATCCTCCGGCGAATCCTCAAATCCGTTATATAAAAACGAGTATATAACGGCGACCAATCGACGCGTGCTGAACATGCTATTATGGCTTCTGGAACGCGGCACAATGTGCGCACTCGTGTTCAGAGTTGTTACTCTTCTCTTTCCGACACAGTATGTGTATCCAACGAAACAATCAAGTATCTGCCTATATATATCTTTACCACTACACTGCAGACCGTATTTTATTGCTCTGCATTACAATTACAGATTTCATCAACTTTGTATTACCGGACACCCGGCTAGGCCGGCTCTGTCAAATTTTCCATAAAAGAAACTAAGTAAGTAAGTATGTAATTCTATTGCTGCATTGCAAAATCGAACAGAAAATATTAACAAATTCCTCCAAACAAATGGCTTTTGTTGTTTATTTATTATTCAAAGCCGTGTTCTTTTTCCGGTTCATTTGACATTTGACTGAAAATCAGCTTAAAATGAGTCTTCAAACAGAACATGAATAACAAGTAAAATAGGCAACCTCTTCAACTGTGCAGAGCCAAGGTAAATTTGCCTCCCGGCCTCATATACTTACCTAAAAGAACAAAATTTTAAATTTCTTCCGAAATTTTTGATGCAATTCCACCTAATGATTTCATCTCATCGGTTTCCGAATCACTTCGTTTGTGCAATCGTCGTGCATGTTCGCTCGCTATATTAAGCCACCCGTAGACTATCATTTTTGTTTGCACAGTTAAAACCTCAGTTATAACCACATATATTCGTCTATACATGCATTTCATGACAAGCATGAGCAACCATTTTTCTCGAGCAGGATTTCGTTAAGTTAAACTGAGAAAGCATTAAAAAACATTGATAACAATTTTTATTTCAATAATTACGTCAATTTATAAAATTATACAATTTTCTATTAATTTTTTTTTTTGTATACATATACATTAGTGTGCTTTACCGTTAATTTTCTTGATTCTTCCTTTTGACACATTGTCGAAGAATAACAAACCTGCAGCTCGTTCAATACTTTCTGGAGGAACCTGAAACAATCGAAAAACAAAAAAAAACAACATTACTTCTTAAGAATAGCAAATGGTAAAGATGTGTTTCCATGCAGCGATTTTGCGATATTGCGAAAATGCTGATTGGCTGAAATTTAGCGATAATCCCGAGTGACGACATTTATGAAAACTGAATCCTTGGGTGTATCCCTTTGGTACGCTGGAATCGTTAGGTTTTATACACGAGATTCTGGAACGCACCCAATATAACCGGCTCAGTTTTTGAAAATGTCTTGAACCGATACCATGGGTGTGTTCCTTTGGTAAGCAGTGCACGCTCACGTTTATTCACGCTCACGTTTATATACCGGAACGCACCCACCAATCGGATCAGTTTTCGTAAATAGTAAATTTCGTAAATTACTTGAAAACTTGCTAGTGGCACATCATTCTCGATAACTTCATTCGGCATAACGTATGCTTCCATCTCCAACGTACCACTTGGCGTTTCTCCAACCAAAATTTTGAAGAAATGTGTGGGCACCGCTACGTTTTTTACTCCGATCACTTCATATTTTACATAAGTTTTTCCATCTTTATCTTTTCTACACAAAAAAATTACATCCTTGCAGTTTTGTTAATAAAAATTTACAGATGCTTTCGATTTGACCAGGAACAATTATTGAACTGATCCCAGAACATTGACACAAATATGATGTCACTGGTCCGCCATATTTGTCCGCAACATAACAAACTTTAAATCATAAAATGTAGACTACCCAAAGTACACGTACAGAATTTTGCGACCAAATATGGCGATTTAGTGTTTTCCCCTTCCATCCCCAGACTTCATGCCCCTCACCATTAAATCGATTTTATTTTCTCTCTATTGACATATATCTCTATGGACTGGGCGCACACATTAAAACGAATGCACACTAAGAAAAAGTCTTCTTGGAGTACTCCCAACAAATCGATTCTGTACCCGAACAGTTCCCAACTACTCCAAGTGTCATATCGAAAGCAGATAGCAATTATTGAACTGATCCCAGAACATTGACACAAATATGATGTCACTGGTCCGCCATATTTGTCCGCAACATAACAAAACTTTAAATCACAAAATGTAGACTACCCAAAGTACACGCACAGAATTTCGTGACCAGTATGGCGATTTAAGGCTTGTACCAACAATGCACCAAACTAGTTCCAAACTACTCATACGTCGGACAGTTCGGAACTAGTTTGGTGCTTTGTTGGAACGAGCCTTTAGTGTTTTCCCCTTCCATCCCCTAGCTTCATGCCCCACCCAATAAATCAACTTTATGTTCCCTTTATTGACTAATATCTCTATGGACAGGGCGAATACCTTAAAACGAATGCACTCAGGAGTGCTCCCAACAAATCGAATCAGTACCAGAACAGTTCCCAACTAATCAAAGTGTATTGAACTGATCCCAGAACATTGAAACAAATATGATACCACTGGTCCGCCATATTTGTCCGCAACATAAACTTTAAACCCTAAAATGTAGACTACCCAAAGTACACGCACAGAATTTAGTGACCAGTATGGGGATTTAAGGCTTGTTCCAACAATGCACCAAACTAGTTCCGAACTACTCATATGTCGGACAGTTCGGAACTAGTTTGGTGCTTTGTTGGAACAAGCCTTTAGTGTATTCCCCTTCCATCCCCTAGCTTCATGCCCCACCCAATAAATCAACTTTATGTTCCCTTTATTGACTAATATCTCTATGGACAAGGCGAATACCTTAAAACGAATGCACCCAGGAGTGCTCCCAACAACTCCCAACAAATCGAATCAGTACCAGAACAGTTCCCAACTAATCAAAGTGTCATATCAAAAGCAAATAAATAGCAATTTTTATCTTACCTTGGCAAATACAAAGGACCTGTACAGCAATAAATATTCGGATAAGTTCTCGTCAGTTTTCTCACATGTCTTTCCAAACGATTCCACGAATCTCGATTGAAACCAGCACCGACTTGTGGTGCCATATTTGATAAATAAAAAGTTTCGTTAACGTGATGCTGGCTGGCTTTGTAATTCCCTGCGGCAGCCAAATGTCCACGATCATATCCAGACTTTTTGAAATCGGAATTCTCAGCTCTTAACAACAACAACAAATAAAACAAAAATTACGAAAAACATGACAAAAACAAGTTTAGGTACCTAAAGTATGGATGAATTCTATCATCCGGTTTGAATTCTGATAAGGACCGGTCCACATTTTCGTTCTTCTTGAAATTGCTGGCCGTGATGTGTTCAAATACCCAATGAGCAACGCGATTTCGTCGATCGTAGCTCAAAATGTAGTTATCAAATTCTCGAATTTGATCCAAACTCGGATATCCAAAGTGATTGATGTGTGGATGGCATTTTGAAATTGCCGTTGCCGACGTTGCTGATTTGGGTACAATTGGTTGGGTGAATGGGCTTGCCGCGGATACAGTTCCAAAGATTGGTAGGGCTGGTACACTTTTCAATTGTTTGAATTCATTTTCTTGAGCTTTAGAATTAGGACAAAAACATAGATCCGAAGACGGGATGTATTTCTGGCGTTCCAAATATGTTCCCAGAAGGTAGCTAGCCACACTAATTCCACTCACAAGCGAATACTTGAACAATTGTTTCGTTGCCATTGCGTTCAGATGCCACGAATGCCAGAGTGAGGTTAAGTTATCAATGTTTTGTAGGTTTTCAAGTGGCTTGAAAAAAGATTGCCGTGTTTGCATTGGGAATTTGGGCAATTTTGGTAATTTCGCCGATTTCAATTTCGATGGCAGCAATATCAAATACTCCAATAGATCCATTTGATCGTGAAACGATTAGGGAATTACGCAAAATAAGGAATAAAATTAAACGGGAACAACGTAAAGCCGAAAAATTCGAAAAATTCGAAACCCTCCCGACATTCAAAACAACACTTGCCAGCAGTGTAACTATTGTTACGGAAAAGTTACATCAACAATTTACCGATGAACAACAATTACAAAACAACATAAAACGCGTAAAACCAACGAAACATCAAGGATTCGTTGTTAACTTAGCAGAAATAACGAAGACGCCGAACGTTGCAGTTGCGAAAAAGAATAATGCAACAAAAACGAATCAAGTTGAATTGGTAGCGAATAAATTAGATAAAGCTCAACCTGTTTTGTCCAAAGGCAAGCATACAGAAAGATTGAAAGTGAAACAATTGAGCAAATTAAAAAAAGACATCATTGAGTCCCACCAGGCAGCAAATTCGAGTCAAAAACCTTATAATTATTCAAATAACATTGTCACTGATGATTTGGAAGAGTTATCTTGTAGTTTTATAAGTGAAATTGTGCAATTGCAAGAGAAATCTTTCAAGAAGAATCCCAACAAGGCATTTATAAGGAAGCGATTCATCGTAGGTTTCCATCAACTCAAAAAGTACTTGATAATCAAGAAATTGAAAATATTGTTCATCACAATCGACATAAAACTGTTTGTTGATGATCCTTTGGACTTGTTAGTAAAGGAAGTTGTCAATTTGGCGCAAGCGAATGGAATTACGTTTGTTTTTGTCTTGAAACGACGGCAATTGGGGCGGTTGGCCTTAAAACAGGTGCCAGTTAGTTGTCTGGGGGTATTAAACTATGATGGAGCATATGTAAGTGTGTTATAATATAGTTTTGAATATCTAAAGATAAAATTTCCTTTATATTTTTCGCCATTTAAGATTGCATAAAATGAAAGTTGTCGAAAACGTTGTGAATTACTTTGAAATTGTTCGTAGGAAAAGTACAAATTGCTTTTGGCGGAGATTGCTAGATGCAAAGATGATTTTGAGAAAAGTAGACTTTCACATCTTGCAAGAAATGAAGATAAATTGGATGGAATTTTGGAAAAATTACAGGCGACAATTATAGGCAACTCTTCGGACAACACAAGATTATAATTTTATTGAGGCGTACCTAGACTAGAGGAACAAAAAAAACGTTGATTAATTTTCTGTACTTCATAAATAATATTATTGGGCCCATTTATCGTGAGTAATTAGATAACTTTATTTATATTCAACTGATCATTTATATCCTGGCCATTTTTACATAAAGCTGTTTCTATTAATGTTCACCATTTTTGATAGATAGTCTATAGGAGGCTTTAGAATTTATTCAACTCAACCTGTGCATAAAAAGTTGCCTACGTTAAGGTCCATGCTGTTTCTTGAAGCATGCTGGCAACTACCATTACATAATGTGCTTTCCATTTGATGCTTAAAAGTGTACAGAATTGTTCTAAACTGTACGGAACGGAACAGTTTAGTTCGTACATAATGTGCTTTCCATTTAATGCTTAAAAATGTACTGAACTGTTCCGAACGGAACAGTTTGATGGGCAGAATTGAGTCTTTTTAATAATCGATTATTACTTAATCGATTCTTTAAGTAATCGATTAATCCTTGAATCGATTTCTGTCAGATCTCAAAATCAAGAAAACAAACAGCCAACTCGTAACCATAGAGTTGTAATATTCCCAGAGGGAAGGAAGGTATTCGAACAAATCTGATTCCACTGGTCCACCATATTTGGTGGGGGTATATAAAACAAACCAAAACCCTAAACTGTAGGCTGTCCAAAGCACACTCGCGGCAACTCCTTCCATCCCATGGCTGCATGCCACGCGCTAGTAAATCGACTTTATCTCTATGGACTTATATATCTCTATGCCAGAATCATAATATTTGTTTTTACTTTACGTTTGTTTCATCAAAGCACCGAACTAGTTCTGAACCGTTCCGAACTGTACGACGCATGAGCAGTTTTAAAAAACCAACGCTTTTTCAAAACTGCTCATGCGTCGTACAGTTCGGAACGGTT
>JARJEB010033446.1:0-19811 GCA_030264535.1 Liometoxenus newtonarum | reverse complement strand
TCTAAAATATTGTGAATTCTTTCTAAAATATTGTGAATTCTTTTAAAGAATTTACATTTGTGAATCATTTGTACGCTATTAATAAGAGTTGTTCTCCGCTACTGATTTGCTTTTTTTTCGCTAGGTGGGAGAATCCTACATAGGATAACTACTGACTCCCGTTAGTAGCCAATGTCAGACACTTACTGACTAAACTCTCACCTAAATACCTATCTTCGGAAAAAGATCCATGGATAGGAAGCCTGGAGGCGCCTCTGCAGTAGAAAGGGTAGGACCTAGAATGCAAAAAGCAAGCAACCGGTAGAATTTCAGAATGAAGAAAGAAATAAGAAGAAGGTGGAAAGATTTGGTGGGGTGGGAAATCAGGACATTGGATTCGGGATGAGGGAGGGTATGGAATTGATGGCCGGGGACTCGTCGTCCGTCAGCTTTCCGAAAAGTTTTGCTCTGAGAAGGAGAGCAGAGTCATGGAGAGATTTGGTGTTTGTTGCTGAATAAATTTCAGTGTTCCTGGTCAAGTAGTGGGCATCAACTGCTTTGCGCAGCATCCTGTTTCGGAACGAGCCATGTTTCTATATACTGCCAACCAGAGCAGATCATTATAGAGAAAGAACACTCAGTTACATCTTACGGCATATAAATGAATCATATACAGGGATGCAGCTGAGTGAACGAGCATGGCATTGTCCAGCATCGACGAGAAAACATTATAATAAAAACTAGCCAAGATGAAGCAAGGTTTGTAAAATAAGACTGAATCGCGAGTCATGAAAATGCCTCGACTTTGCATATCCTTGCTAAGTGAATTGCTCAGTGGTTTAACTGAAGAGACCATCCACAGACACTGTGTTTCGTCCTCTTGGGACTCATCAGTGCGGAGATAAGCCTCTCCAGTCAAACCACCAGCAGCCTCTATATACTGCCAACCAGGGCAGATTATTATAGAGAAAGAACACTCAAGGAAGTTGAAAACCAGAGTTGATTTTTTGAGTGAGTACATACATATGTGTCCTTACCATGTACATACCTTTGGTATGGCAGGAAAGTCGATTTTTTGTTAGTTATTTCTCAACATGGGCATGAAGTACATAGTACGTACATGTAGACAGTAGATTTCTAAGTTGGTAGAAACCCTACCATCGACAATCCAACCTGACGTGTGGGCGATTTAGAATTTTTATCACAAATGGACAGGGCATAATTGACGAAAGAAAGTACAACAAGGAAATATCAAAAGTATTGAATAAAAATTTCAAATGACTATTTGAATAATATTATTTATATATATTTAACTCTTTATCATCTTTGGTTTTCCAATGAAAATATTATCAATGAAATATGTCCTTAGATTATTATATAAATCATTCAATCATCAACTAATATAAATCATAAATACATAACGCGCAACTGTAACTCCAAATCTCCCCATTGTTCCTAACAAATTTTATTTTACAAAAATAATATAATCAGGATCATGCGTTAATCAATAATTAAATAAGTCACTTCAAACTCCTTGTCCTCAAAAAAATGAAAATCGTATTACATTTTTTACATGTTTGCTTACAATGATACATATCATGTCTTTTCTTTTCCCTTTTCTTCAATCTCTGATTCTTTTACATTAAACGTTTCGCTTCATTATCATCATTATATTCTTAACAAGTTGATACTATGATTATTATTTATTATTATTATTATAAATTACCTACTAATCATCAGGCAAATGCTTTAGAATTTACTGGTTTATGATTTAAATTTTTCATTTTTAGTTATTTTTATATAATCATCAAATTATTATTTTCATATTATAATTACTTAGGTATGTAATTTTAGATATTACATAATAATTTAAATTATTTAATTGAATACTGTATTATTTGCTAAGTTTTCATGTTTGTTAATCTTTTTGCTTTAATTTTATAACATTGATAATAATTCTATAATTTAAAACTTTCATTGAATCAAGTTTGGGTATGTATTTTTCATAATGGCATTAGATAATTTTCAAATTAGTAGCAATTATTACTTCCTTCCATACAATTTCCTTTTTAATTTTTAAATATATAGTAAAATATTCGACCGCAATCGCATACACATTTAAAACTCAAATCAACCGAATGAATTATTCCTACTTGCAATGATTTTCTGGAACATCAATTTTAATTAATTAGTGTACATTATATTTAAAGGACTAGTTATGATTACTTAATTCTTAATTTAATAATTAACAAGTTAATAGAATTTTTAAATTTGTTAAGAATTTAACTTTAACTTAAAAGATGTGCAAACAATGCGAATGCGTAATTTGGATTTTCTTTAATAAATAGATTATGTTAAAAATTAATAAAAAATTAAAAGGTTGATAAAACGCAAAACGAAATAAAATTTGTTGTTAATCCATTTTAAATTTTGTTGTTCAAACTCTTCACAATTTTTGTTTCTTTGTTATAACTATTTCTATCACAAGAGTTGCACTAATCTAATTGATTAATGTAATTAATTAATTTAATCATATATTTCTAGACACATATGTATAGAACGTTGATTACTTTTTTCAGTTTTTTATTATAAACTAAATAAAATGCCTGAGATGTTTCGAAACACTGAACGCAGGAAAAGTTGAACAAACGCCATTTACAAATAAAATACTAAAGGTTCAGCAATTTAATAAATGCTGCGATGCTTTTGATCATTTTAGTACAAAAGCAATCGACAAAACGAAAATAGAATGTTTTGAAAACGAGTTTTCCTGATTATAATAAGTCTAGTTTCAGTGCAAAACTCTCCCTTAGTTCAGTGTTTCCATCGTATCCAGATATCCCAGAATATTAATTAGCTAGAAATGTTATACGTGCTGATTTAATTAAAGTGTTCATAATATTTTCAATTTCTGGTGTAATGAATAAGTAAGTTTTTCTTGTATAGGTAGTATGGAAACGTGATTAATTAGTATTAATAAATATTTTTTTCATTTTTTGGTTTGATAATTTGCTCCAATATATAGTAATGCAAATATTTGTTTTTATTTTTTCCATTTAAATATTATTAGAATATGTCTTGTACTAAATTTCATCAATTCACCGCATTGCTTACTTTTGAAGTGCAGTCTTTATTTACAATTACATTATCCATGTGCGGTCCATAAATGGCGCCCCCGAATTTACCAAGTCCGCGCAATAAGATTATGGAAACAGGTCCACGCAAAATCCGTAATAAATCTATAATTTCGTTAGTACTCAGATGTTCTACGCTCTCTTCATTCACCTGAAACACTCCTACATTCAGCAAAACTAAACCCATAAAATATTCTGGAATCTCAAGTTACGGATAATAAGTAAGTACCATAGCATCACATGTTAGTGCCATCCATAATTTGAGATTAATTTGCTAATAATTAATGGCAGGTAAATGTGTTAAACATTATTGCAAATTAGTACGCGTTTAATTAGTTACCTTAACTATTCTATCGCCCTCCCTGATACGTCCATCCTTTGAAGCAACGCTATTTGGATAAACAGCACTGACGTATGTCTGGCCAATTGGACCCTGTAAACTGAAACCCATTCTACTATTCCATCCTCTGTTCAATTCAATGGCCAGGATCTGCAATAGAAGCAAACAGAGATAATAATATTTGTGATTTTTAATTCAGATATTCTTGTCAAAAGGATAACAGATATTTACTTCTGGTTGGTCCGGCACATTCTTAGGTTCCTTTATGATACTCTTCTTACGTCTGGGTTTCTTGTCAGGCTCTCTTGGCAAGGTATTGCTATTGCTTTGTGAATTACTTGTCTTTTTATATTCGAGCGTTCCGTTTTCTCTTCCATTGCTACTTCCACCACTACCACAATGTGGATGAGCGCTTTGATAAGCCGGATTCTTGTAACTGAATCCAGGATTATCAGATGGTAGATGCGGCATGCTAGTCGGCTCTTTGGGAAAGCGGTCATCGCACTCCACCTCGGTGCTGTTCACATCATCGGTGATATTGTAGGTAAGATTCGGGGCGTCGAGTATTTCAGCATCGAGATTGTTTAATTCGTACGCATTGTGTGCTAATGAGAAGTTGAATTTCGGTTTGCGACATGCGACAGGTGTCTGATTCGGATTGTACAGTTCGAGTGAAATTGGACGTGGCGGTTTATCACAGTCGTCATCATCAAGGAAGAGAGAGTTGAAAGAGTCTTCGTCGAATGGCAGATACCCGCCACTTTGTAGAAGACCTTCATGGAATTGTTCTTCGGGTACGTAGTAGTGAGTAGAATCTTGTGATGCATCGGAAGGACAATTCAGTCGACTGCGTAATCTTCTTGGGGAGGCAAGAGGCGAGTGCGATTTGTAGGAGTCCGAATTTGGCAATAATTTACGAACGGCTATATCGTTGAGCATATCCATGGCCTCTTGACTAAAAAATTTGATAAATATTTCGATTATTCAAATGAGGAAAAATGTAGATTTCCAAAATTCTTACCGTAATTGAGCTTTTTTTGTAAAAGAAGTGCGCGGTGTTGTTTCCGTTGGAGATAAAGTAGCAATGGGTGTTTGTGCCGCGTCTCTGTACAATCGCAGCTTAACCAATTGTCCACACTTACGTAGAAATTGCACAGCCTCGTCGTGAGTCATAGACGATATTTCAACATTGTTAACGGCAATTATTTTATCGCCAGGTCGAATTCGTCCGTCATTAAGCGCCGGATCGCGCACCAATGCGCGAATATAATGACCCAGCGCACTATCGTCTTCCTTCCTCAAAGTGAATCCTAAAGACCCTCCACTTTTCCGCATAGTAATTTCAAATTCCTAGGAGAAATGCCAAAGATTAAAAAATGATTAATTAAACATATCAAGTCATAATTACCCCGTTATATTCGTCGTCGTTATTCAATTGTTCCGGTGTCAGCGTCAGATTGGAGGCAGCATCTCGTCGTGGTGGCGGAGGCGGCACTTCTGAGATTGGACTGACACAATTTAGCACGTCAGCTGGCGGTCGACAGAGACGCAATTCGACTTGGCTTGATGAAGTTCTAAGCACTTCCAACGCTTCCTGTTTGTCACAAATATAAGATAAGATAATATATTAATGTAGTTATCAATATAATCTGTTTATTCCCATAATTTATAGGGGAAAACTGTAGTAGGAAAACCAGTTCTTAAGTATGTCATATACATGCAAAACAACTTTTGCCAACTTTTGATTCACGAGTAACTCGAAACTCCCAGCGCGCCTCGGATATAAATGTTTGTCGATTAAAAGCGATTTGCTTCATTTTCCCCGTCCTCAAGTTTCTCATTAATTTTCCGGTTAAAACTTACGTAATTTGTGAGGCCAGTAAGCGGCACCCCGTTCGCCTCCAAGATGAGATCGCCGACATTTAAGACGCCGCAAGCGGCGGCAGGTTGATGGGGAAACAGTCTCTTCACCCTGATGAGACCCGGCCACGAACCACCGCTGTCGATGCCGCCAGTTACGCTCAATCCTAACCCCCTTGATCCTTTAGCCAAGGTGACGCTGAATGTCGTCTCTGTTACGATAAAAGAGAAAAATGTGAACCAAACGTAAGAGAAAATCAATCATCCATGAGTATTGGAGTATTGCGCCAACGCAACGCCTAAAGCTTGTCTAGTGATGTTTCTCTTGATGGCCAAGAAAGAACATAATCATTCGAAAATATTACTTTTTGGAGATGAAAAAAAAAGTTGTAAAAATGTTGAAAATCAGAACAATTTCATTTCTACGTGATTAATGGAACTTAATACGCGTTCTGCGTATCTCAAATTTCTTGTATTTGCTTAATTAAGCAAAGTTAATTAAGTTACTGGCAACGAGTTAGAAGAAAAAGTTAAGAATTCGTTATCTTAAATTATTTTCTCATTTAAAAAGAATCATCAGCAACGACAGCAACGAACTTTCAACAAAATAATAGTAGTTTACCTAATACGGTAGAAAAGTATTTTTTTCCTACGGTGACATTTTTCCATCGGAAAATTAATAAAATGATTATAAAAGGATTGTTTTATCAAAGCACCAAACTAGTTCCGAATAGTTCCGAACTGTACGACACATGAACAGTTTTAAAAAACCAACGCTTTTTCAAAAGTGCTCATGCGTCGGACAGTTCGGAACTAGTTTGGTGCTATGATGAAACAAACCTAAAATGATTTTCGTACAACACTACCGCAGACACCAATGTTCGGCGGTGTTCGCAAGATATTGCGAAAATATTGGGAATCTAGCCACTGTCAAGCAGAAATAAAACGCAATGCTAAAAAGTAAAAACCTGGTATTCTTTTTAGCACTGAGTTTTATTTCTACTTGACAGTGGCTAGATTCCCAATATTTTCGCAATATCTTTCGAACACTATTTTTGCACACCCACTTATCATATTTTAGAAACAATATGCCAATTTAAATCACAATATCACTAATGTTGTTTGAATGCAGAGTCAAACGCGAGGTTACACGTCAACGAGCACGTCGGACTATCTCAAAACGTATGCAACCCAAACAACAATTGTCTATTACTGCATTGAACAACGAAATAGAATGAGATGAACATATCACACTGTTATATAATGAAAAAAAAGTGTAGATACACTTTTGTAGATAGCTTTATTAGAGAACGTCTTATGCAAGTGAGCTAGCACAAATTTGATTGCATAAAATGTACATAACATCGTGAGTGTGCAAAAATGAATAAACGAACCCAAGCCAACGATTTTTCGTTTCCTCCTCATATAACATGTAAAACTAGTATTCGAGCGTTCAATGTAGGGTTATACCTCAAGGGGGCAGTTAACAAACTCCTTAGTTCTAACGGTTCTAACTCTGACATCAGTCTCTTTGCCCCCTAAGAGAGAAAAGTAAACGAAGCAGACGAATAGTGGCGGCACGAAAGAAATGAACATGAAATGCACATTTACAAGCAATCTCGCAAGGAATATATTCGGCTTAACAATGACGTATAGGGTAATAAATTTTCAAATTTAAAAGCTTTATTTTGAACGAGATTATGTTTTTGAAAGAAATTCCTAGAAACACTGCGATTGTGTAATCAATTACAAATCTAAGTTAAATTGTTGCTCTACAGAACTACAAATGTCATGTAATACTTTCACCCACGCTCTTGATTCTATACACAAACGCTAAGTCTGCGTCAACATTATGCAGTTTTAGATTTAGGCAATACTTTGACCTTTCGAACAAATTCGGTCATTTGTTAAAATGTAGCGTTATTTGTTAAGATTAAGGGGTTGAGAGTGAAGTGTTTGCCATTCGGTACTTTGCAAAGTGGAGAACAAGTGAAGTGAAACTATAACTTTTAGTAACTTTTTTAGCAGTCTACTCCCGCCGAGGTTCCTCGGACGAGACATTTGCAGAGGTGCCGAGACTCAAGTGGTCACAGTACACTGTCAGCTTGTCTCGCTCCGTTCTGGTCGGTATTTTGCACGAGTCAAAAGGCACGAGGCGAGAGCGAGAGCCTCGGCCGAAACTAGCTGAGAGTGTACTTTGACCACTCGGGTCTCGGCTCCTCTGCAAAAGTCTCGGCCGAGGAATCTAGGCGAGAGTGGACTGCTAGCATTACATATCAATCAGTTGCACTATCAAATTAAGTGACAACTCATTATCAAATATTTACAATTTCCAACAAAAATGAACTAAACCCGTAAGAGTTTTTTTTGATTTTCGATTTTAATACTCATACTTAACTGCATTGGAAGGATGTTTTACTGATGCAAAAATAAAATATCCCTATTTACATGGATACCGATATTTACATAAAATGATAAAATCCACGTTGCCCTTAATGTTCAACCGAAAATTCCGATCATTACCTACCAGCAATAAAATATACGAAACAGATTGATTTATTAATAATTTCTGAATCGCGTGATAAGATGTAGTTGTAGGGTTTCTCAAACAGTTCGATGCCCTCTTGTGCATATATAGAACGCTGGCGCTATCGCGAAAACGTAACGCATTGAGTAAGGCATTCACAAATGTCTTCGAGGGCGAGTAAACACATTTATCAACCAGCATCGGAAAAACGACAGCCCTGGAGGGATTGAAACAAAAAAGAACAGCTAGAGGGCCGTAGCCTCAGCTACTAGCAGAGCAACCAGCCGAAAATAAATACGAACACCAAAGTGGCCTTCTAAATCTACTTTGGAAGAAATTTATTCCGGACATGATAAATTACTATGCTGACGTGTTTGCAATATTCGTTATTTTTAATGTTACAAACTCATTAATTGTTAATTAGCTGCTGAACTTTTCGAAATTTATTAATTATGCGATTAACCTATGGCAATATTTAAGACTACCTTCGAGAGAATAGATCAATACAAATTATGTGAATGAATTCATAACTAGAAAAGGAAAACGAAAACACTTTCTGGGTTTCCACAGAATGAAAGCCATTCTGCAAATCAAATATTTAATTCTCGAATTCACTTCAATTGTAGCTGGTTTTTAAATGAAAATTGGCTTTTCGCTTTTCGAGGGCTTCTATATAAAGCTACGTGCTAATGTATATAAGTTGGTTCTTCGTGGTGGGAAGTCAATGTGAAGTACATAATGTTGAGTTCGTTCCATTTCTTGGTTTATTCAATGGCAACTGGCACGCGTATTCAATATTCAAAGAATCGGTTCATGACGACATTTTGTGGTTGCAATGTGGCCAAAGGGGCGACTGAGAGCCAGAAGTAGTAGTTGCGTTTAAAGTTATAAATTATATGAAGCAATTTAAAAAGGGTCATAACTGATACAGAATAGTAGTTTACCTAACAAGTTTGGAAAAAATTAATTTCTCACGAGCACAAGTGTGAAAGTGAATGTTTTCCAATTGCGTTAGGTACACTGCTTTTCCTTCAGCCACATTTTTCCATCGGAACATTAATAAACTGTTTATAACACGATTTTGACACAAATGGCTAAAATTTTGGTCAGCTGTGAGCAATTGTCAATTTTCTAGCTAACTAACCTATAGGGAAAGTGTGCCATTTCATATATTTCCTCTATATACTTATTTGCGAAAAAAGTACTTTCTTGAATGCACTAACGATTCTTGAACAAATGCTGTTTTTTGGCCTGTTTGCGAAGAACAATTCTTGTTTTAAAACAAAATGTATTTACAAGCATAATGTGGGAAAACAAACATGTTGGAGTAGTTTCACATGAAAAGATTTATTTTATTCCTTTTACTCCCAGTTTTTCTTCATTGGGTTTCGGTTTTTGTTTAACGTGGATTTTAAGTATTTATTCGATCTCCAACAAAAACTTTTCTAATTTCGTATAGAGATATCCGAGAAACCGAAAGAAGATTTGTTAGTTTTACTTAAATAAACATTCTAAGTCAATTGTTTTTGAATATGTTGAACAACCAAATGTAGAATTACGAAAGCAATTTGAATTATCAATTTCAATTTTTTGCTTAATGTTTCAGGAAGACGAAGAATCGTTTTATTTGACCCACTCTGGTATTCTATAATCTACTTGAAGGCAGATTTAGAAGGACTGAGCTGGGGGCATTTTCTCTTCTTCCCAAATCTTTCCACCTCTTTTCGAAAGATAGCAAAACATGCAAAACAAACAATTTCATATCTTACCAGGTGTAATAAACGGGTAGCAGGAATGTATGTCCAAGTGGTGATTGCACTGGTTGTCGTGTTCTGGTAAGGGTGGCGGAAATTCTTCCTCGGGCGATCGTTCGGAGCCGTAACCCTGATCGCAGAGAACGGTTTGATTATCAGAGAATTTCCAGTGCAATGGTGCTCCATCGCCGAGTGGCGGTATGCGATCAACCTACAACAGAAAACCACAGGTTGAAACCCCTTGCAACGACCATATAGTTGTTATTTTTCTATTTCATCATTTTTTTTTCATGAGTTATTTTTGAAAATTATTATCGATAATTTTCGTAACGCAAAGAAGAATGAATAATAGTGAAAGAGAAACTATGTGTACAGACAAAACTCCCTTTACCGTCTGATGGTAGGGATCTTGACTGTTATATACTGCTTTCTGTTTGTTTTTACGATTCGTGAACCACATTTTTTACGTGATCGTGATTTGTAATCGTTGCAATGGGTATTAACCTGTTCGAAAAGGCCCTCGCTAATTTTCTGCCGATTGTGCAATGTGTCTCTGCCTAGCACAACGACAAATAATAAAAAAATGACATTCAAAATCAAAAAAAAACGAGGAACTATAAAAATTAAATAATTTGGATGCAGCAAAAACAAAACACTTGTAATCTACCGTTTAAATAATAACTTCAAAAATTGCCAATTCACAAAATAAGTGAAAATGATAAAGAGGACCATTTAGGAATAGAATTCGAACTCACATCATTTATTGGAACCTTGGCATAGTCATGATTATTGTTGCTCGATTCCAAATAGCTAGGCAAGCTGCCACATTCTGCTTCCGGTGGTTGTTCCTGTTTGTTCTTCTTGCTTTTGCATATGCTGCCGCTTGATTGTGATCGACGACCTGACAATCCCTTCGATGAATGGCGACTAACATTCGCTCCCATCTTCTTCACATCTTCGATCGGCGATAAGCGGCCGTGCCGCTCAGTTTTACCAGTTTCAACGTTCTTTGTCAATTCTTTGAAAGCTTTGCCTATAAAGAGTTATTACCTATTAATAAATTATGATCATAAATACATGCAAAAGCTAATTGAATGTTCATAGTTTATAGTTACTGCTGGGAAACAAGTACTTATTTAGGCTTGACATAATAGATCTTGCTGTCCTTCATTCTTCAAGTCACAGTCACACAAAAAGTTTGAACCGAAGTGTTACCAAAATTTCATCACCACATTCGTACGACGGTGTGAAGCAGAAGGCCGCAATGAACCAGACAGACAATTGTCTAATCGGATTAATTAGTCATGTTCATGTATGCCTGTGCCAAATTCCCAAAGATCAACAGAATTCTACCTCAAAACTTTAGCTTTCAATTTACATGGTACAGAATTGTTCTTACTAGGTAAAAAAAACGGCAACCCTTCCTTCCGGAGGGGGCCAATAAGAGGATCTTCTGTTCGTTGTATAATGGAATTTTAGTTTTTGGGTAAATTGCCAAGATATTGCGATTGAGCTGGGGCAGGGACAGCGAAAAGAGTTTGACATTTTTTCCATGAATGAATAACCATATTTAAAATTTGAAATGTTTGGTATTCCCGCTCGATTCCATCTTAATTATGGTGTTCAGCGCAGCCTACGTTTTCGAAAGTATTCATAAAATACGAGACGTTCCATGTAAAAAACAAAGTAGTAACACCCTGTATCTGCTGAGGGTTAGCATGTAACTTCTAATGCCATTTGATAGAAAACAAGAAACGTGGAAACTTGTACTTAAAACATTTTGTTTTGTGTTAAACGGTTTGGGCGTTATTCGCTGGCTACTGCGATTGCTCAACCACCCTGTATGTTGACGCGCCCTGTGCCTCCAAGTCTTCGATTATGAATTGATTATTCCATTATTTGTGTTTGTAATCATTTATGCGCAACGGTAACGGTTGTGCTTCATAAATTTCATTTCAAATACTAATGTCCTGTAAATAATTTACTATTTACTATTTATTATTCGCAATCATAATTACAAAATGTTTGGGCTTTTAAATTTATAATAGAAAGGATGTTATTAGAATACTTTAAAGATAATAAATTGTTCAATAATGCATAATTAAGATTTTTTAATTTGTTAGATAAAACTCAATTTTTCATTGAATAACGTTTAGTGAGACGACGGTACATAAATTTAAAAATAAGGATGTTCGTAATATTTTTTAAGCTAAATTGATGTGCAATTTAAGTACTAATAAAAAGTGGAAATTGTAGAATCACGCGGTATAAATTGGCAGCAAAATCTGAATAGCTGAAAATTTGCAAATTGCGAAACCATTAATATTCATTTTGTAAAATCGTCGCGGACTCAAGTAAAAACAGCATAAGCGAAAAATAAAGTGGCGAAAATTATGCATTTAGATTTTGAATACAAACTTAAACACTCTTAAAACTTTTAAAGTTTTACATTATTGTTATGAATATACAGGGTGGTTGAGCAATCAGTAGCCAAGGAATAACGCCCAAACCGTTTAAGATACAAAAAAGTTAAAATGTCAAAAAGGTGCTCCACTTAAAAAACAAAGTAACACCCTGTATTTGGAAAGTGCTGGGGGTTAGAAAGTACCTGCTAGAGCCATTTTATAGAACACAAAAAACGTGGAAACTTTTACTTAAAACTTTTTTTTGTATCTTAAACGGCCGTGATTCGCAGGCAACTAATTGCTCAACCACCCTGTATATTATGTATTACCACTGAGAGGCCTATTAGATATGTGAAACATACTGTTATACTTCCTGTCCTCACAGAAACTTTTGTTTTGTCTCTGAACACAAATTAATGCGCACATTGTATCCCTCATTCTTGCACCTAAACAAATGCACTGATAAAATAGTTCACTACTGATACTGATAACTGAAATTTAATCATAAACTTTCAAATCACACACAAAACACAATATTTTAGAGAAAAATTAAGTAAGTGCTTGAGTGCACTTGAACAAGAAGAAAGTCAAGGAGCGACTGATGTCTACGTTTTAAGAAACCAAATCCCTAAGCATAAGTTCCACAAAGTTTTTAAATACTGATGAAAGTCAGATGCTTACGAGCCATTATAATTTCTTCAATTTCTTGGCTGTTCATTCTCAGTTTTATTGAAAGTTGCACCAAAACGCGTGTGTACCGATTCACACGGCTCTTCAACATCTAGAATGCTTTCTTCACAATTATTAAAGATATCTAAGATTCTGAGAACATCCTATTCGAACAACAAAAACGTAACTAATTGTTTCGTTAGCTCTGATGGAATGAATAATTTTACAATGTCGCTGAGTGCACAACATATATACGAGTGGGATCTAACGGAACACTTGAATGAGTCATAGGAAAAAAATATGATAAGAAACATGTTGGCAATCAAATAAGACACTGTTCTAGAGGCACCACAATATAAACATATTTATAAATAAATCAATGGGATGTTAAAAATAAATAATTCGGCCGAGAGTGTAAAGTCAATGATGTAAATCGTGTGATACTATTTTTAGGTATGTTAAATGAGCAAGCACCTAAATAAAATTTCCGAATTTTATGTATTTTTGTTGTTTATTTATTTTATTCATATTTTTTACGACAAGAAATAACTCTCTAGTTAATCAGCTGATTATTTTTAACTTAAGCGGTAGTCTTATAAAAAAACGGTTGCAAAACTTTATAATCATCAAATTTAGTTTCCTGTCATAGTTTCAAACTTTTCTCTCTATAGGCGTAAGGCATTGACTAAGTTGATTTTTCAGTGTAAACAACCAGAACACATATTAGCGACATGTCGATGAGTTGTTACACACCAAGCAGATAGATTTCTGAAATTCATTATTTTATAATCCAGATGTGCCATTTTTTCAATCTGAACGAACTCCTGATTTTGACTCAAAATGAAACTGTAAAAAGAACATGGCTCTTAATTGTTGACGAGTATTGTATACCGTATGCCTCTCTCCCGATGTCCTACCAAGATCAGTCACAATAGTTAGACTCCATTCTGTATCTGTATTTTGGAAATATTTATATACTGACTGACCGTAATATTTTTCTAGACTAGATTTAAGTAATTCGATATTTTATTCCATAATAGGAAATACACACATGCGAGTGCGATTTATATATAGCAATATAAATGAGATATATTTAGATATAAATAGCAAAACACCCTGTATATCCATGGATAATTCCATAATAAATTCCATGTTAAGTCTGAAGAAGACCGGAACACGGTTCTAATACAGGGTGGCTCAGATTCATTGTTACCACTACTGCTAATTTTTCTTGCATGAAGAGATAGGAAGTCGGTTATTTTTGCAAACAGATACAAAATTTAACACTTACAAGCAAGCTATATTCAGATTTTGAAAATGTTGCCGCTTTTAGAAACTACTGAAAGGTGTTCAAAACTATAACCACTCATAGCACAGTTTCCAAATTGTGTCACAATAAAGTGATCTGCGGAAACAAGAAAAACGTGGCGCTTCCAGTTTAACCAGAAATTGCACCAACTTCCTGATTTGAAAAAGTACCCCAATATTTTTATTATTGTTTGAACGCAGAAAAATTAGATTTTCAATTACTTACTCCAAACACGAATTCTTTTTAACTATGTTTTACATAGATATGTCAAACATAAAATAAAATTTACGGTAATTTGAGTGCATGAATGCATTAAGTAGTGTTTAGAGCAAGACTAATTTGTTTATCTTTAATGCCAGGGATATTGTATTAATCAAAAATGTTTAAATTCTTGCTAGAAAATGTAACCTTTTCTGAATGTTTATTAAAGGTTATGAATACACCACATCAAAATTATCATTGAATTATGCAAAAAAAAATTTAAGGATTTATCAACCTTGCATCTAAATGAATAGTATTTCAACGGATTCGACAGTTTTTTCTTGCTTCTTCTGTACATGCATATCAATTTAAAGTGGCAAGTGTTGAAAACAGAGATAGTTTTCGAGATAAGTGAGGTTAATGTTTTGGACATTTTTCACTTTGAGCACTCCAGCGTCTAAACGAAGTAACTTTTTCAAAATCTGACGAAAGCATGTATGCAAGATTAACTTTTGTAGCTTTTTGCAAATTTAACCGACTTCTTACGCCTTCAAACAAAAAAGTTAGCAATAATGTAACTTTGAATATGGGCCACCCTGTATAGTTATAATTATAACATCACAGTAACCAACTAACTAAGTAAGAGTCTCATCAGTTCATCACGTTGTTACGATGATAATTTATCGCTACGAATTACAGCAGGTTCTGGGATAAATAAATGCGACTAGATAAGTTATCCAGAGAACGTCAGAAAATACCTGGGGCAGGGATACATCTAGTAAAACTTTCGTAAATTTTAGTTTACTGTCGTGACATCCTTGTCTTTTACGTCAGAGAAACCGATACCATTTCTCGCTTTTACGCTTTGTCTCCATGGTTTCCACTACGTCATGTCTTGTTAATTGTGATAACGAAACAAACCTAAACAGCGGTGCGTGGATACGCCACACAACTTTCCGATAGGGTTCCACTATTCTATTTAGTATAAGTATAAACAAAGAATGACAAATAATTGTGAAATATGTATGTTGGGTTGCAAACTTACATCATCTAATATTACACCCTGTTAAAACTAAATTGTCTTTATGCTTGATGTCGTTCCCTCTCCTGACGTAGATTCATATTAATTGTATATTGAATTTACTGTTAACACTAGCTACGTTCTCATTAACATGTTTTGAAATTGTAGCGCCATTACCGGCCAACATTGGCTACGTTTTAATGAAATGGAAACGTACATGGGTAGGTAGTGTGACAAAGCGGATGGGTTAACCGTCAGTCTCATCGAGTGTAGGTGAGTGTAGTCAAAACTTGTGTGGATAGGTGCGTCGAAATAAATAGAAGGCAAACACAATAAAGACTAGGCAGCAACTTTATTGCACCAAATAAGAATGGGAACAACCAGCAAACCAAGCGTACAACGCAGGTACGGACAGGTACGTTATCAGAACAAAAGAATCTACTGATATATAGTTACGAGCGATCCCTCGGGAGGATAATTCTCTTACCTACAGTACCAGGCGCGAGTCTGAAGGAGTTCGGAAGCCGCAGGCCACGAGCATGCCTTTAGACTCCATACCGGATAACGGCCTACGTCCGTGCGGTTGGACGGTCCCCATGCAAGAGACCGGAAACCAAACATAAAACCCACGAAGCGACTTCCGGAGCTGACAACTGTCAAACCGAACACGACCAAGAGAACGCGAACGGCCTGGTTGCCTATTGTGAGCAGCCAGCTCTGTATCAGTAGAATGCACGATTTGTCCTTACTTGGCTGCAGTTTGCATTCTCCGAATGCGCATCCATTTTGAACTACCAATCTACTATCAATTTTAACGCGTTAATCCAGTTGCAACTTTTATATGTAGATATATTATAATATTCGTTATAATATTCAAGGCAGTTAAGATTTATTAATATTAGTCCCGCGAATCTCAAAGTAAGTCCTTTTCAACAACTTTTTTAATTAAACCAAGAGTAGGTAATGACAAAGAAAAGTTTCGTAATTAAATCAGGATCCATTAATTAAGCATTTTTGAAAGGCTGAATAGCTTGTTCAATTTTGTATGAGATTTCTTCAAGAGGATCAAAAAGAAATTTTCATTCTTTTTAGAATTTATCATGTTACTTATAAAAGTTATAAAGAAGTTCATAATCTAAGTCAACAAAGTACTATTTAGGATTAAAGAATGAATTTTAAAATACAAAATACAATAATTATCATAACTGTGCGTTGTTTCAGAACTGACTTTGCTACATTAAATTGTCCAAAGATATGTAGGTATATTATGAAGAAATACAAAAATATTAGCACTTCAGTTTTATGCCTGAATTCTAAATATTTTAGTTGCCCAAATGCCTTTTCATTAACGACAGCAAAGATAAAAAGTTACAAATCAAACTTTGATAAATCATTAGGTACTTCTTGCTTCACCAAGATATAATTTGACTGGGTTTTTAATAGGAATTTATTGTTCATTAATCAGCAGGGCAAACAGATAAACATATTGTAAACCAAAATGAATAAAGAAAGAAAGAATATTTTAATAAATGAGATTCAGCAAGTTGTCAGTTGTGTGTTCGAATGCACTGCAATAATGTGAATAGATGGCAACGACCGGAACAATGAAAGTCAAAACAGTATTGTATTTGCTTTAATTAAGTACAAAGTAAAAATTCTCTACAATTAATCATAGTAATTTATGTACTAAATTCGCTTTCTTCGATTAAAGTGTAAAATTGGTCAATGAATAAATTATTGTATTACCTGTCAAAACAATCTTGCACTAATGAGACCAACTATGTAGAACTATATTGTAGTATTGTTGATACAGCTCTGTTGACTTAGAAAATGCAAACTTTTGGAATTGGGTCGGCGCGGCGTTCTAGTGCTTTTATATGTATAGAATCATCATGTAACTATTTATCGTGAAAATTCGTTCTTGTTGGTCTCGTTCCTCATTTTATAAGTTGACCAGGTTTTAATTTACTGATGATTCTACGAAAACTCATTAAATTTTCAAGTTTGAATGCACTTTTAACTCATCATATAATAAAATGTTACAATATTCGCTTTGTTCCAACATACGGTTAAACTGTCAAACAGGTTCCAAACCAACAGACGCATGCGTAGTGCATTAGAAGAGGTTCCAACACAATAACAACCGAACCGGTATGTACTTACTTACATGTGCAAAGTTTGTTGTTGTTGTTCCAACATAGCGGAGCGGACAAATCAGTTCATGGACTGGCTATACGAAATGTTCAATTTAAAAATTCGTATTATATAACCAATAAATCTATTGAGCAAACATGAAAGACGACTTAAGAGATGATCGATTAATTAATTATACGGGAATTTAAGAATCAACAAATTCACGCATTTCAACATAGTAACCACTGGTACATACTTCAAACATGCCCAGAAAAAAATACAAACTGTTCAAGCATTAGTTCTGAACTGCGTGTTGGAACAAAGCTAATGTGTTCATATGAGTAAAAGCAAACTTAATACCTGCAACTTTCAAACTTTCGTGTGTACCATACCATACCATACCATATGTTGATGAATATTTTACACGGAACAATAATAACGATATAAAACAATAATGGTAAGTTTGGATAAAAAACTAAGTCATTTTGAACAAATTTAATATTCATCAAAGAGTGAACCAGCATGTAGTTAATATTCAATTAAAATAAAAAGAAAGTTATATTTTCATGTTTTACTTCTTGGTACCTACTTACAGGTAAAGAAGATAAATGTATTGATTTACCCGCAGAAATGTTTTTATATGTTGAACTCAACGGTTGAAACCGCGGATGAACCTAATATAATTGAAGGAATAAGTCTGTTTGTTAGTCAGTCCTAGTGCGTCCTGAACTGCACTGTAGTGTATTCGGTGTCCAGGACAGCACGAAAGGAGCTGCAGGCTAGTGGGGCCAGTGCTGAATTATGACGCATGCGTGTTGGGAATATAAACCAAATGGAATTTACATTTTTAAGAAATCCAGGTTATGTTTTGTTCAGTTCTGCAAGAGTTTTTGTAGATTTTGTTTATTAGGTTCGTTGACAATGGAAACCTACAAACGTCAAACAAGATACTCTGGGGTTGCTGGTTACACTAAGTGCACGAACACCTTTGTTACAGTATCCGATACTGACGTGCACTATGTTGCACTGATCGTCCATTCCAGCACTAAATAATCTAGCACTACGCTGAACCTAACTGGAGTACAAACAATCCTCATTTCTAACTGACTCCTTAAACTAAATATAAATAAATAAACGTCTACACAAAGTTAAAGAACAAATACGAAAATACAGACTTAACGTAATATGTGTAATTTCATTACATATTTATTAATTAACAAATCGATTCTGTTCTTATAGGTTCGGAAAAAGCGAACTCTTTAATGAGATATGAAGAGGCAATTCCCATATTATCCTGCCAATTCCAAAATATTCAATACAAACCTAATTTTAATCATTCCTTATTACTTTTTAGTGTCAATTTGATTCAAGGTGAATGACATTCTGTCATTATTCTATGATGGGCGAAAATATGTAGGAATGCAATAATGCTATCATTTTTAGGTCATCAATGTTGACCTAAATGATATGAACTTTGAAAATATTTTCTCGGATTACTAAAAGAAAATACCAATATATAGCAAAATATGAATGAATAGAGAATTTGAAATTTGGAAACATTATTTTTTTGGAAATAATGTTCTTGCGATTCATTACGATGAGTTTACTAATCGAGTGTTGCCATTCATTTTATAGATAGTATCGATATATTAGTAATTCAAAGGATAGAACAACATCTGCGCGCATTGATTTGTATTACGAATTATTCAAGCATATACTACGCAGAGCAAGAGAAATTGATTAACTCTAGCTACCAACATTTGAAGTGATCAGTGAACAACTCAATTCAAATCAATAGCTATTTTGCCTTTTATGTGAATATTATACATCTACATCAAATTGGAAACATGCTTCATTTTTAAATGAATTAGAAGTCCTATAAATCGTTAGTTTATATCCAAAATAAATCGGTACGGGTTCGCACCTCACAACTTTCCGGCCATATCCACTACGACTTCGTAGAACTCGTCGACCATAAAAGTAATTTTGATCGGAAAGTGGAAATTGCCCGGAAGTATAGTGATATAAAAACGTAATCAATCTTATTTCCACTACGAAATCGTAGTGGATATGGCCGGAAAGTTGTGCGGTGCGAACCCGTACCGATTTATTTAATTTTGATGACGTCTAATGTCAGTTTCAATATTGAAGTTTATATTGTCAATTCAGAGTGTTAGTGTGATGGGAGCAGCATTGTTCAATTCTATTCTTATGCTGGTGATTGTTTGGGACTGTTGAAATGGTAGCACATATCTTCCAAACCATTAGCTCTAGAAGAAATTTTAATGGCAAATCTTGCAAGAAATGGAAAACTAATTCGGAGATTATATAGATACTTTTATGCTACAATCAATATTTAGAGAGTTGGACGTTTTGGCCTACGAGTAAAGGTGTCTTCTTTACCAGCCGATTTTGTTTCTTTTTACTCCAGGTTCAATCGGGAGGAACAGCTGCCCAGATATCAAATTTCAGTCCGATA